>JAHHFK020004515.1:0-45043 GCA_024533555.2 Aedes koreicus
GTAGACAAGCTTAACTTTTCCGTTTGCAACAACTTCTCGGATGAAGTGAAACTTGACATCAATATGCTTGACATGCTTAGTCTCCTCCTTCTCTGCCATAGCTATATCGCCTCGTAGATTGGTACAGGATACAGGTTTGGTTCACGCAAATCCGATAGTAGTCCAGGAGATCGTCTCGCTAACAGAAGAGCTCATCGCGATGTACTCAGTTTCCGTGGATGACATTGCTACCGTACGCTGCTTCTTGGATGACCACACGACAGTACAGCCAAACACCTTAACCAGGTATCCTGAAACGCATTTACGATCTACCTCGTCACTTTCATAGTCAGCATCAACGAATACTGTGACTGGTTGTTCATGCGGGTTCCTCTTGAAGTTCAGCTTAAGATTCTTAGTTGCTTGAAGATAGCGCAGGATTCGCTTTGCATGCTTCCAGTTTTCATCTCCTGCAGCATCTTGGAATCTTGCCATATAGCCCACAACGTAGCACAGGTCTGGCCTTGAGCCCAGCATCAAGAACATTAAACTGCCAACCAGTTCGCGATATGGATAGCTGCATCCTCCAGTATTCATTCGAAGCTGCAACTTAGTTTCAGCGGGTGTGTTGACAGGTTTACATCCATCCATTCCGAAACGTACTAGAACTTTTCGGATTAACACTTCTTGGGACAGATACATAGTACCTTCCTTGTCACGTTCTATCTTGATGCTCAGAAAGTGATGTAGTTCGTTCAAGTCCGTCATATCAAATTCTCGCTTCAGCCGTTCTTTAATCAGCACGATCGTCCGCAAATCACCAGCAACTACGAGTAAGTCGTCAACGTAAATAACGATGTGTGCAATTTGATTTTCTTGTCCTCGAACGTATAGGCAGTAGTCGTGACGGGAACGAACAAATCCCATGCTTACTAGAACTTCATTAAAGCGACTGTTCCAGCAACGAGGTGACTGTTTGAGACCGCATAGGGACTTTTTTAACAAGCAAACTTCATCCGGCTGACTGGTTACCCCCTCTGGAACACGCATATACACCTTTTCTTGAAGAACTCCATTGAGAAACGCCGTGGTCACGTCCAATCTTCAGATCTCGGTTTGTAGCAACTGCCAGAATCGTCCGTATAGTTGAAAGTTTTGCCACCGGAGCAAACGTTTCTTCATAATCTACGTGCTTCTTTTGCATGTATTCTTTAGCAACCAGGCGTTCCGTGTAGCGCCCAGGATTCCCATCAGCATCAGTCTTCAAGGTGTACACCCATTTACTCGGCACAGGCTTCACCGCATCAGGGCACCTTACCACCGTCCACGTTTGGTTTTTCTTCAAGGATGCTAGCTCGTCAGCTATTGCTTGCCTCCATTCCGCCTCGTGTGGATGACCGTTAACCTCATCATAGCATGTTGGAACCTGTTGGGATTCATCTGCAGCAGAAAGGGCTCTATAGGGGGCAATAAAATCAGTGAACCAACCTGGGGCCATGCGCTCCCGACCACTGGACCTCGGAACCAACTCCTCACAGTTGTTCCCGTTCTTCGATTGTGATGGGAGCGCTGATGAGTCGTCTTCAACAGTAGTGTCAACGTCATCGTCATCGTCATCAACTTCAAATTCATCATCGGGCGGTACTGGATTATCGCCTTCATTTTCAGGTTTAGGTTCGTCTTCAGGTTCATTTCGTCGCTGCTCGCCTTCCGTATTGACTGGTTCAAAAACGATATCCACTCGGTGAGTAGCCCAGCATTACACTACGAAGACCAGTAGCATCCAACTTGCTCCTCTTTTGTTTCGGAATCCATGCAAAGGCCAAACATCCAAACACCCTCAGCTTTCCAACATCTGGTTTTTCACCGTGCCAGCATTCAGCAGGGGTGCGGTTTCCCTTCAGTACTTCGGTTGGGCTTCGACTCGTTAGGTACACCGCATTCAATACTGCTTCTCCCCACAAAGACTTCGGCGCTCCAGATTCTGCAAGCATTGTCCTCATTTTCTCCACAACAGTCCGATTGAAACTCTCTGCCACTCCATTATGTTGTGGCGTGTAGCCAACGGTCGATTCGACTTGGATCCCTTTGCACACGACTCGCAAAATCCACCATCATTCATAACTTCACCAAGTCCTTCAACCATTTCGCACTGTTTCAGCCGTCGTACATTCTTGTAGCTCAAGTGTCCAATCCGTTTGTGCCATAACTCCAAGTCACCTTCATTTCCTTTCGCAAGCATAGCAGAGCCGGGTTTCACCAATTTCATGTTCAAGTAGAACAAGTTTCCACGTAACATCGCCACAGCTACAGTTCCACCATCCTTGGACAACACTGCTCGATCAGACTTGAACTAAACTTTTACTCCGGCTTTCAGCAAACGCGACAAAGACAGCAGATTGAACTTGAGGTTTTTCACACACAGCACATTTCCAAACGACAGCGTCAAACCATTTCCATCCGGGAAGACTTCTCCTTTCACAGTGCCTTCACTTTTCTTCGCACTCTCAATCACCAGCGGATCGTCGAACTCAGAGAGATCGTGGAAAAACTCTTCACTGTACGCCATATGACGACTTGCTCCTGAGTCAAGGATCCACTCCATATCCGATTTCTTCTTCAGATCTTTCCTTCCTTCCTGATTCAGCACCAACGCAACTTCTCTATCCACCGGTACGGTCGCTACTTGTGCTTTATCACGTCGGTGTTTAATCTTCGGACAAGCAAACTTCTTGTGTCCTTGTTCACCACACTCAAAGCATTTTCCTTGGAACTTACTTTTCTCTTTTCCTCTCACCGGCTTCGCTTCAAACGCTGATCCAGATCCATCCGAAACACCATTCACTTTGGAACTATCCTCTCTTCCCGATCGTTTCTGCTCTTCAGTCAGCAAACGCGCTTTCACCGTGTCCAACTTCAACTGGTCACCTTCGAGGTTCTCCATAGCCGTTGTGACAACATCATGATGGCAACGAAATGAAAAGCTGACTTACGGCATCCAAATCCTTGACAGTAGCCCCAGCTCCCTTCAACTGGCGAACTAACTCGTCAAATCGACGGAAATGGTCCATTAACAGTGTTCCCTCTTCCATCTTCAGCATTACGAGGGATCTTCGAATGTAGGTTTGCGTTGCAAAACCCTTCTTCGTAAACGTATTTGTCAGGGAGTTCCACATTTCCTTTTCAGTTTCCTTTCCACGCACGTTTCCCAGATGCGAATCAGCAATGTACGCCACTAGAAAAGCCTTCGCCTTTTCATCCCTTTTCTTGAGAAGCCTTCCTCTGCGCTTCCTCATTAGGTACATCAATCGTGAGCATCTCCTTCACGCCATGAGCCGACAACTGCGTTTCTACACGGAATTTCCATACGTCGTATTCTTCGCCTGCAAACTGGACAATCCCGACTTTGGTCACACTCGACATCGTAACTTCAGCCTTCTCCGCAATTCCGTAACGAACTTGAATTCTTGATACCGATTTCGTTTCCACTTCAGAGGGCGGTGTGTTCAGGATGAAGTCTCGTTTAATAATGTAAGAGTTTTACAGTAGTTTATAGCAAGTAAACATTTCTTAGGTATCTACGGTAGCAATCGAATCAACTGCTCCTTCGATCCAACTCTTCAATTTGAAATTGTTTGCTCAATTTGCGGCCGGATACGGCCGGATTACGTCTTATTCGCTCCTTCACACATTTGATCTTATTCTTCGTTCGGGCAGTTCGTCTGGCACCTCCTTTGTGTTGAATATGGACATTTACAGTTTCATTGAACCGTTTCAAGGTACGAAAAACAAAACGCTTAATCACTCCGAACTGCTTAAGGCTATTGAATATCTGACACGGTCTAAGCTTTTGCAAATGTAATTTTAAAACTAGCTCCCGTATGGCTTCCATGGTAAATATAAACAAACGGAATCACTTACTTATCATCAGCGATAAGCTGTCAAAAGAATACACTCAAAGCGCGGGTATAATCAATTAGGCTGTTAAAATCATCCAGCAGAAATAAACAAAGACTGAAAAAAGGTGATACCTATTGTGAGACACACTGTACTTCACATCGGAAATGGAATTAAAAATAAACTCTGGTAAGAAAGACAATGGCGAGTTTGATAGGATTGAGGATAGTGAAGGATATCTACAATAAGAAGCAGGCCTATTGTTACCCATCGAAAAGAATGTGCCTTGGTGCACGGGGTAAGTTCACATGTGTCTATGCAGATAAACTCGCTTGCAAGTTGATGATTTGGAAAGCTATCTGCACTTATGGAAGACAAACAAAGGTTTTCATCCATAGATCGACAATGAAGTGAGAAGTTTACAAACAGGACTGTCTTCAGAAAAGATCACCAAACTGTCCAGATTTTCAATTGTCAAGCAGAAATTAAAAAAATGTGGCAAAATAATCAAAACTCCGTCTGATTTGGAGAAATGCTGGAAAAAGATGGCAGATGAAGTGAAGTAACAGCAAAGAATGTCTCGGTTGTTTCTTAAACAACAAATAAGAGGCTTACGTTTATTTGCTTATTTGTTGATTTAATTGATTTCTTACCTTGAATTTTCTTTTCAGGATTTGTTTATAGTCCATTTTTATCGTCCACCAAAGTACATTACGCTTGTTTTGTTTCGGTCGATCCTACTTAAGTCTTTCCCGGTAATGTTTAAGAATGGTATTTACAGTCAATTTTACAGTCGAAAATGAGAATCTTTCAGATCATTCCTCTTAACCACGATAAGTTTTCATCGTGAGTGTGCAGACTTCTCTCTTGTCTTTCGCGTTCTATCTTCGATAACCTTTGAAAATGTATAGGAATCTTGATGAAATCTTTCCGAATCAAAACGCTGTCATTTGTATCTCGATATAATAACTAGAGGCTTAACAGTTATTAAAAAAAGCACTCAAATGCTAACTAAAACGGACTTTAAATAGGTTTTCTAATGGACGAATTGAGAAAAACAATCATATGGGCACCTAAATGAAGCTTTCCGATATAATCAACCCACAACCTCCCGGGCAACACTGCTCGTTTGCAGTATGACATAGTAACCTGACTTTTATTCCTTTTATTTGCCCCAGTGATTGGGGAGGGGGGGACTGAACAGTTGTTGCGGGGTGGCAACCTGTTTTAAAAGAATTATTTACGCGTTCTGGGGCGCTTCTTTTTTATATTAACAGAACATAGTGTGTGTGTGTGTATGTGTTAAGTTTTTTTTTTTTTTGGTTTTTTGTGGGGGGAGTTTTTTCGGGTGGAGTTTTTTTTTTTTTGTTGTTTTGTGGTGTGGGGTTTTGTAGGATACCCGTTTTGTCGGGTGGGGGTGGCGGGGGGGAAAAAAAAAAGAGGAAAAGTTAAGTTCACCGTGAAAATCTTGATATTGAATGTATCATGAGTTCAGCTTGTGACAAGTGCGTTAAACCTGTCAAAGGTGACGATGAGTTTGTTTCTTGTATAGCCTTTTGTGACCGGATGATTCATCTGAAACGCGCAAGTATAAAGCTGAACAAAGTCTTCGTGAACGTAATCCATTCAAGCCCGAACTTTTTTTGGATGTGCGATGGCACTTAAATTGATAAAATGTGCAACATTTAAATCAGCAATCTCGTCTTTCGGTAGTGTGATCAAATCTATTACAGGAGATCGCGAATGCCGAAGTTAGAAACGAAATGACAAAGCAAGGTGAGCTAATTGCCCAGCTTTCAAAAAAAATCGGGCCATCTACTCCGGCAATTATGGAGTCTGGAAATCACTCTCGTCAACCACCTTTAAAACGGCTTCGTGAAGCAGTAGACCTCTTCAAGCAGTAGACCTCTTATTGGTGGTACTAAAGCGGTTACTGATTCCACAGTGCTTACCGTTCCTGAGCCTGTTGAGATGTTCTGGCTGTACTTATCTCGCATTCACCCTAGTGTGAAACCGGATGTTATCGAAAAACTTGTCAAAACGAGCGTGCAGAGTGAAGATTCGGTTGAGGTTGCTCCGCTAGTGAAAACTTCATATCATACAAAGTCGGAATGGACCCAAAACCACTGAATTCGGATTCATGGCCGAGAGGTATTCTGTTCCGTGAATTTGTAGATAATGGTCCAAAAAACTCATGGTTACCTCGTATGGATACGCCGTCCATCGTAATCTCTCCTCTGGGTTCGTCCCAGTTTTCCACTCCGATCTCCGGACTGGATCCAGCATGCTGAGATCTGATTGTTTGTTGGATCATCGTAAACCAGAACGCACTGCCTGTCGCACTATGGGAAAACCTAAGCCACCTAACCCAGTCGCGCTTGGCGTTTGCTGTGATCAAAATGACGTTGTTTCCTGCCTTCAGAGTCGTTCTGGTCCTGCGGTCGGGATTGGTAGTGGGGTTTCCCAACAACCACTTTCAGGCAAGTATGCTTCTGTTAGTATCAATTCTTTGCCTGATCTGCTTCCGTGTTCCAGCGCTGCCTCCAACTGTTTCGAACCCTCCAACACCAATTTCAACATTTCTATTGCTTCTGATCGAAGTGATCATACTAATGAAAATAGCCTTCTCCGACCGTGTTCTACACCGGGACGCACACTTGCCTCATGCCCTAAGGAAGTCCCCATCCCTCTCATCGCAGTCGAGCCTCTCCCGCCAGCGATCAACAGCCGTCCCGGCCCTGCGTTTGAGTTGGGTGATGGGTGCTTCCGAACTTCTACTACAGGCAAGTACTCTGTGAATTCGAACAATTCGTTGCCTGATTCGTTCGTCGTTTCCAGTTCATCTTCTAGCCAGCTTCGATCAACGTTTGCAAGCAGGATACCGGGACGCACAATTGCCGCTAGTCTTGAGGAAGCCCCTATTCCGCTCAACGCAGTCGAGCCCTACCTGCCAGCGACCAGCAGCCGTCCCGGCCCTGCGGTTGAGTTGGGAGACGGGGTCTTCCAGATTCCAAGTAACGGCAAGTATGGTCAACAAACGGACACTTCCCGCTCTGATGGTATTTCCTTTCCCAGTGCTACAAACCTTGAACGTCGGAATTCGGACCTTGTAATCTATTACCAGAATGTTGGCGGAATGAACGGCCTTATTGATGATTATCGGTTAGCGTTCATGGATCATTGCTACGACATTATAGTCTTAACCGAGACATGGCTGGATTCTCGGACTGTTTCTAGTTATGTTTTTGGAGATGGTTACGAAGTTTTCCGCTGTGATCGGAACATAAACAACAGTAGGAAATTGACCGGCGGTGGTGTTCTCGTTGCAGTTAGTGTCAGGTTGAAAGCAAGTGCAGTTGAAGACGATTCCTGGATCACCGTAGAACAAGTTTGGGTAGCAATTCAGCTTGGAGGCCGTATTCTATTCCTTTGTGCGGTGTACATTCCTCCGGATCTAACTCGAGATTTAGACCTAATTGATGCGCACTGCCGATCTGTTTCTGCTATTTCGAATACGGTTGCCCTCCATGATGAAATGATTATTTTGGGAGACTTCAACCTAGCGGGCATTGCATGGACTCCAACTCACAGCGGCTTCCTCCGTCCCGACCATGAACGTTCCTCTTTCCACGCAGGGGCTATTCAGCTTCTGGACAGCTACAGTACCGCAACTCTATCCCAAGTTAATAACGTGGTGAATGAGAATAATCGCTCTCTAGATCTCTGCTTCGTGAGTGGCCGAGATATTGCTCCCGTCATCTCTACAGCTCCCGTGCCTCTAGTTAAGGATGTCCCTCACCATCCTTCTCTAATAGTTGCTGTCGAGGACGTTGTAGCTCGAGACTTCGTCGACACTCCTGCTACTGTGTCATATGACTTCCGTAGAGCCGACTATCGCAGTATTGGTGATGTTTTATCTAGTTTGGATTGGCAGAGCATTCTTGATTCGACCGACGTTAACATCGCTGCTCAAACTTTTTCCCACGTCTTGGCTTATGTCATTGACAGACACGTCCCAAAAAAGATTGTTCAGACTGACTCTCGGGTCCCTTGGATGACGAACGCTCTTCGCTCGCTAAAACGGATTAAAAGGGCGGCTCTTAAAAGATTCACGAAACACCGCACCATGTCGCTTAAACGCCACTATAGCAGGCTCAACTACGAATATAAACGGATCAGTCGTGCGCATTTTCAACGTTATCTGAGTGGGGTTCAACGGCGTCTCAAATCTCATCCGAAATCTTTTTGGAGCTATGTTAATCAACAACGTAAGGAAGTAGGCTTACCTTCATCCATGTTCTATAATGGCGAAACTGCTGGCACTCAACAGGAAATTTGCGATCTGTTCTCGGTAAAATTTGCTAGTGTTTATGAAGACGAGAGACTAACCAGTCATTCTGTTCACGCTGCCGCCGGCAATGTTCCCTTGGCAAATCAAACACTCAGCCTAGTTGATGTGGATTCAGAATCAATCTCGAACGCGGCATTACACCTTAAAACATCGCTTAAGCCCGGACCCGATGGGGTTCCGTCGGTTTTTCTGAAACAGAACATGGCTTGTCTTCTGTATCCACTTCATCAGATATTCCAGATGTCCCTCTCTAGCGGTACATTTCCTTATTGCTGGAAAATGGCGGACATGTTTCCGGTATATAAAAAAGGAAGCAAGCGGGACGTGAACAACTACCGAGGAATCACATCGTTAAGCGCTGTATCGAAGCTTTTTGAACTGGTCGTTAAGAACTCACTTTTTACACATTGCAAGCAGTTGTTAAGTGACGACCAGCACGGATTTTCACCAGGGCGTTCCACAACTACAAACCTATTGTGCCTTACGTCGTACATCACTGATGGTATGATCGCTCGATGCCAAACGGACGTGATCTACACAGACTTAACGGCAGCTTTCGACAAGTTGAATCATGATATCGCGATCGTAAATTGACAGACTGGGAGTGGGGGGTAATCTTTTGAGGGGGTTTCGTTTTTTGGGGGGGGGAGGGAGGGGGGGGGGGGGGCTTTGGGTGGGGGGGTTTGGGGGGCGCGGGGGGGAACGGGGGGGGGCCTGGGGGCCGGTGGTTTTTTTTTTATTTTTAGGGTGTACTATTTGTTGGGGGGGCCCCGCCTGTCGTTTGCTGATGACCTGAAAATCTTTATGCGAATCTGTTCAACCGCCAACTGTCTTTTACTTCAAGCGCAGGTTGATGCCTTTGCTGATTGGTGTACTCTAAATCGGTTGGTGGTCAACCCTGCCAAGTGCTCAGTGATAACCTTCTCACGTCAGAAACAACCAATCCTGTTCAACTACCATCTTCTCGGAACGACCATCGAACGAACGCAGTGCGTTAAAGACCTAGGTGTTCAGCTGGATTCGAAACTGACGTACACGCAACATTTATCGTATGTTGTTGACTAAGCTTCAAGGACACTCGGTTTTATATTCAAGGTTGCGAAGAACTTCAGCAACATTCACTGCCTAAATTCGCTCTATTATTCTCTCGTTCGTTCGACACTGGAGTACTGTTCAGCGGTCTGGAGTCCATGCTATGATAATGGCGCCGAGCGAATCGAATCTATTCAACGCCGTTTTCTTCGATTCGCACTTCGTAGACTTCCTTGGAGCGACCCTTTTCGTCTTCCTAGCTACGAAAGTCGGTGTCAGTTGGTCGACATGATGTGCTACAAGGAAGAATCGACTGCGGAAGGATCCTTCAACAGATTAGCATCAACGTACAACCAAGGCCAATGCGTCACAACTCCATGCTCAGGCTTCCTTTTCGCCGCACCAACTATTGGTTGAATAGCGCTATTCACGGGTTGCAGCGAACCTTCAATAGGGTGGCGTCCATTTTCGATTTCCATCTGACGCGGAAAGCACTTCGTCGGAGATTTTCTACCGTTTTTAGATCAATTGACGCACGTAGTTAAGATAGTGTATAGCTTTGTTTTGATCGATCATACTTAAGTCTTTCCCGGTAATGTTTAAGAACGGTATTTACAGTCAATTTTATAGTCAAATTTGAGAACCTTTCAGATCATTCCTCTTGACCACGATGAGTTTTCTTCGTGAGTGTGCAGAATTCTCTCTTGTCTTTCGCGTTCTATCTTTTATAACTTTTGAAATTGTATAGGAATCTTGATGAAATCTTTCCGAATCAAAACGCTATCATTTGTATTTCGATACTATAACTAGAGGCTTAACAGTAATTTAGAAAGAAAAGCAGTCAAATACTAACTAAAACGGATTTTAAATAAGTTGTCTAATGGACGAGTGAGAAAAAAAATCGTATGAGTACCTAAATGAAGCTTTCCGATATATTCAACCCACATCCTCCAGGGCAACATTGCTCGTTTGCAGTATGACATAGTAACCTGCATTTTATTCCTTTTACTGCACCAGCCATTACAGAATGGCCTGCTGAGCAGTTGTTGCTGCACGTCAAACACGTCTTATATAAGCATTATCGACCGATCCGGTGCCATTCAAAACTTATTAAAATTGCAACCGACTTGATTTTGCATTCAACTCCTCTCACCCCTCAATGTTGAGGGCATTTTGTTAGCGTGATCGGAAAGTTTCTAAATTGATTAATACGTCAATCGATACCACAGCAATTGTGTTCCAGTAGATATGGCGTACGAAGCAAGAGCTTCATGGAATCCCAGAGCATCATCGTCCTATGATTGCTCCGGTGATATTTGCTGCAAAGTTTGGCCAAGTTGATTCCACTAAATTGTTCTTCACTGACGGATCATTGATAGAGGAATCAGCAGGCTTTGGTATATTTAATGAAATTTATAGCGCCAATCGTAAACTTCAAGCTCCTTGTTCCGTATATGTCGCTGAATTAGCGGCAATACACTTTACGCTAGAAATTGTTGCCTCACTTACACCGGATCAGTATTTCATTTTCACGGATAGTCTCAGTTCTTTAGAGGCTATTCGCTCCTTGAGGCCGGTAAAGCACTCCTCGTATTTTCTCATGAAAATACAGGAGCTTCTAAGTGCTTTATCTTCGCGTTATTTTATCATCACCTTTGTATGGGTCCCATCTCATTGTTCAATTCTGGGCAATGAGAGAGCGGACTCGCTGGCAAAGGTGGGCGCTATAGAAGGCGATATTTATGATCGACAAATCGCCTTCAATGAATTTTTTACTATTTTTCGTCAACAGTCACTCGTCAGCTGGCAGTATAAATGGAGTAAAGGAGATTTGGGGCGATGGCAACATTCTATCATCCCAAAGGTGTCGAAGAAATCTTGGTTTGGAGGGATGGATGTGGGTCGAGACTTCATTCGTGTGATGTCTCGCCTCATGTCCAATCATTATTCTTTGAACGCTCATTTATACCGTGTTGGGCTGAGCGACAGCAATCTCTGTGAATGTGGACAAGGTTACCAGGACGCAGATCACATTATTTGGTCATGTGCTGAGCATCGTGGAGTCAGATCTGAGCTTTATGATTCCCTTCGGGCTCGAGGTAGACAACCCAATGTACCGGTTCGAGATATTTTGGCTATGCGTGATCTGGAGTTTATGAAACTCATTTATGTGTTTTTGACTAACATTAGCCTTAGATTGTAGTTAGTTTAACCTGTATGTTTGCTTTAAGTTTTTTTCTCTCTGTGTTTGTGTGTGTGTGTTTTTTTTTTCTCATTCTCAAAAATGTTAAAGTCAAAAGAAAACCTAAAGTTGTATAGTTATAAGTTTTTATCCAATTCCGAATTTAAAATAAACGTGCTTTTTAAACCACACTTCAAATTCCCGCCTATCTTCCCATCCATACAATTGTTATTCCTATTAACCTCGAGACGGCCGCGAGTAGTCGGTTCTATCCCCTTAACATTAAATTTAAGATAATTGATGTATATAAATATGAAAACTTGGCTCTGTAAAGTTGATTCGATTGAGCCTGTACAAATAAATGATTTAATAAAAAAAAAGATATGGCGTACAGCAGTATTTAACATCCTTTGAAGGTGGATTATTTTAAGCATTTGCTTATTTAATGAATTCAGTTGAATCGCACTGAATTTTACTTCCCCGTGTGTCGCATAATACCAGCAACTGTTCGGTTTCTCCGAACTTCACAGGAACACAAAAACTTCGCTTCCCCCACATCACCGTTGCTTCCGTAATTAGCGTATCAGGAAACTTGTACCGCGGTTGGAAGGTGGAAAACCGAAAGTAACCACCAATGCGGTATCAACCACAGAAACACATCCTTGCAGAAGGCTCGACGGAAGTAGGCGCTATGCGTGCCTTAATGGAAGCACTCTGATATTCCTGAATTTTAGCTCACCGTTTCAAATATCATTACAGTGATGATGGCGATGGAAGTCCATTAGCTGATTACTTTAAACATAACCGTTCATCTCACAAGGGATGAGTTTGATGATCCTGTTTGTGTCCACCTGGATGTTGTAAATCAAACTTTTTATCCTTTGTGCGGTTTATTAATTCTTGTACAAACTTCCAGCCGATGAGTTGTATTAAATTTTAATTAAAGGTTCCCATCACTCGGTGGCGACAAAAACCCATTAGAATTTTCCATCAGTGTTCAAACGAGAGGTAAACATAGAGTTTGTCGTCACTTTCGATCCTCTGCTGTTTAAATGGGTGATGGAATTTTAAGTCGCACTTTGTCAATCACATTTCCACGCCTATTTACGTCACTTCGAGTTTGGCTACCTATAAATGCACGTTATTTTCCAGGACGAACACCGTTCAAATCGAAAAACAGTAGGCTCTGACTGATAGCTCCCATCATCAAAAGCATTGATTTGTGGTTTTCATTCTGCTGCTTGCTAAAGTTACTGGTTCCAAATTGGTGTGGTCCGTCGCAGTGTGAAAGCTTCCACCGAATTATATTAAAAGTAAACGGCGTTGATTATTTGGCTGGGAAAGGCGGATTGTGGTCAATTTTGAAAGGTGTACGACGGCTATTTACCTTCGATGAAATAATAATTTTAATACGGAAATTGTTGGCTTAGATATGCCATTTTCTCAAAATGTCAACGGCTGGAGATGTCGTCGCAAAATAAAATACATTTCACGAGATTATGAATGTATAAAATTTCCAAAAGGAGAGATAATTAATTCCATTTTCTTCAATTGGGGACCTCATTCATGCAATGCAACATGCTGATAAAATTAAAGATTCACTGAATTTGCTGTTGATGTTCAGTTTATAGATAAGGTCTATTCGGCAATTTGAGTTAACCGATATTGCATTCGATTTAACATTACGCTTGTTTCTTCAAAGAGGATATTCCGCAAGTTTGAATCAATGTTTAGTGCAATTTGTTTGAAATGCAGGAAATTTTGCCCGAAACAATTGACTACTTTTTCGCATTTGCATTGAATTTTTCAAAATGTGTTTCTCTTCACACTGGGCTTTAAGAGGTTCTTAGTTGCACAGTTTAAAGGAACAATTAATTTTCTGCGTTATCTAATGCACATAAAGGGAATGCTAGATTTGGCATGAATTAATGTGATCTTTCATACAAATTTCAGCCTGATATCGCTGGAATAAGCTCTGTTGTATAGAAGATTGCAAACAATCAGGTTACTTACGATTGCTTTGGCATTCAATTAAACGAGGCGATATTTTACGCGTTAGTTAAAATTCATTGTTTATTTCTGTGCGTGGTTGATCAATTCAACATACATATAAGTTTGTTTTATTTTCCATCTCTATTGAACAAAACAGTAAATTTGTTCACTATTGTTTCGAATACTAATGTGCACTGATTCCCGATAGCAGTGTAAGCAGCTTCAAGCTATAATTTTATTCCATTGAGCTTATGTTCAGTAGTTTATCAAATTATACTCACAAATTCAGTGCAACAATCCAAATAATATAAATTCAAACGAAATTTCAGATATGAAATCTAGGCCAGTGAATAATTAATGGGAGCCCAGACCTACAAGCTTCATAACAAATCAAATATAGCTATGAATTTATCTTATCGTCAAGAGGTACCCATGAACCAATTCAACTAATTAAATTTAGTCCAGATTCCAAATATTTTGTGCTGTGTACAAATTTATGGCGTCCTAAATGTTATTCACCTTCACTTACAGCTCTGTCACACAGTTGTAGGGTAAATCTAATATATTAGATACTAAATTGATTGATTGATTAATCTTTATTAGGGAGACTTTCAGCCGTTGGCTGGTTCGTCTCTACGATACTAAATAACTAATACAATTCGAAGTAGATTTTAGAAACGCACTTAATATAATCTGCTCGTGTAGTCTATTGTTTCACATGTTAAATATTTACGTTTCATCTCCACTGAACTCAATTCGCCCTCCACGACAGGGTTGCCAATCTGCTGGTGGTGGCAAAAGTTCACTGAAAAAAAAAACCTCTTATCATTCAGACAATTGTGGTTGGCACAATTTTGTTAAAAAGATTCAGTTTCAGTTGCTTTTTGTGTATCGCTTACTATTGTAAAATGGGTTTTGCACTTTTTAAAGGGTGTCCCACATAAAATTGCATCACGAAAAAAATGCTGTAGAAAATTACCTAAATGACCGATCCTTTTCAAGCTTCCGTACGATAAAAAAAACCCATCAGTAAGCTTTTGGCATATTTATTTTATTCAGCATCAATACCATAACCGTACGCTCGCACCTTAGGCTTAACTCCACTTATTAGGTTCTTTGCAACATCTGGCTGCAGTTGTATCTATATTAATATAATTTATTTTTAACAGGTTTGCATCGACCATTGTTTGAATCGGTTGAATCGGTTGTGTCGATACTTTGTTCCGCAGTATTTTGTTATCGGGCGTAGCCTTTTGTCTTTTGTTTCGGTTTCCTATTGTTCGTTGCGCGAGTGATCGAGTGAGCATCAGAAGTCGTGGTTTGCCGGGCAAGATCGGTCGGTGGTGAGGTACGTAATTAATTGTGATCCAAATTATTCGTTCGCCATGCTCGTCGGGCCACCCTATCTTGGAACAAATAAACCACTGTGCCATTTTGTACGGGACTTCAGTAGCATCTGCACTGTTGGTGTAGATCGGTCCAAGTTGGTACTCAAGCGTTGAGATGAATTACCTTGTATTTTCTAATAAAATATCACTATCTGTTAGATTATAGTAAGCGTTGCATCTGAATACTGATGATAGTAAGCTTTGATTTTTCAAATAAACCTTCATTCGTTACTTGCACTCTAACTTGAGCAGACGTTTCTATCAGGTTATGAGCCCTAGTGAAGTTTCCATAGTTACGGCTGTTGTTACCGGCCGAAAGTGAAAATTTTTCTTCAAGACACCGAAGATGGCAGGAGGAAAGACACAGCGTTCTGGAGCAAACTTGGGACCTCAAGGAAACCAGCCGGCAGGCCAATCTGGTGCCACTTCAAGCCAGACTGCGCCGGTGGTGAGCGGTGAGAGGATTCTGACCGGCAATTTTTAGCTTCCGTCGGTGCAGAAGCTCCAAAGGACGGGAGAACTATCCCAACAAACGACGGTGTTGAGAACTTGTTCAAGAAATTGGAGTGTTTTTTTGGATGTGTCCTGGACCTTTGCGATGCGGATGGTGATGATTCGCGATGGAACCTGGCGAGCAGTTGATCCCCCGGAAGGTGTTCAAGTCGACCAGGATTTGTCGGAAAGGGAGTTGTCATCGATCTGCCTCAGTATCTAACCGTACAATTACAGCCTTGTCCAGCGGGCCAAGACTGCGCAGGAGGCCTGGAACAGTCTGAAAACGGCGTTTCAAGACTGCGGACGGAACCGGAAGATTGGCTTGCTGAGGAAATTGACCAGGCTGGAGCTGGAAGATTGCTCGTCCGTTGAAGAGTACGTAGATGAAATCATGTCCACGAGCCACAAGCTGGAAGAAATTGGTTTCGTTTTGGACGACGAATGGCTGTCGTTGATTTTGCTCATGGGACTCCCGAAACGCCATGAGCCCACGATCATGGGATTGGACGCCTCAGGTATCAAGCTCACGGCGGATACGGTGAAATCGAAAATTCTTCAAGACGTTGCCATGGATACCGATGTCAAATCAAGCGGTGCTGCTGGGGCGTTAGCGACTCGTGTAAGGAAGTTCCAGAAGAAGAAGGACAAATCCGGCGTGAAATGCTTCAAATGCGACAAGCTTGGGCACTACGCGTCCGAGTGCCATGTCAGCCGAAGTCGAAACCCGAGAAAGGATTCCACGGGATGCAAACGGCTTTGATGGCGTGCGTGGAACCGAAGCTGGAGACGGACGACTGGATTTTGGACTCTGGAGCTGGACGGCACATGTGTAAATCCGAGCAGGCGCTCATCAACAAGAAGGATGTCTCGGAAAGCATTTTTGTGGCCAACTCGACTGAAGTTCCTGTCCCGGCCGTCGGCAGCGTCAAATTGGATGCCGATGTAGAAGGTACGTGCAGTACTCTAGATATTGCTGATGTTTTGCTCGTTCCAGACCTGGCGGTCAACTTGCTCTCGGTGAGCCGTATTTGCAAGAAGGGGTTCCACGTCAATTTCTCGAAGAACTCTTGCGAGGTAGCCAGCGAATCCACCGGTGAGATCATCGCGAACGGTACGGAGGTGGATGGGCTGTACAAGCTGAAGCAGTTCGAGCAAACCAGGGCGTTCGTTGCAAATCCCGGGGACAACCTGGAGATGTGGCACAGACGGTTCGGCCACCTGAATCTGGACAGTGTGAAGCGATTGCCGTCAATGGTTGAAGTCCATGATCAGAACATATCAACGTGCGTCGAGTGTGCTGAAGGTAAGCACCAAAAGCAACCGTTCAAGTCGGTGGGTAGGCGATCCACTAAACTACTGGAGCTGGTCCATTCGGACCTATGCGGACCGATGGAGAAGGCGTCGCTAGGAGGAAGCAAATACTTTGTTACCTTCATAGACGATGCCAGCCGGATGACGCACACCTACCACAACACGATTCTGGGCATAGTGACTGGGAGCGCCCAGTCATAGGCAAGTCAAGCAATAATTCGATTGGCAGCGGTGTGCTTCCGCCATCCTCTACTCCACAGATTACTGGCAAACCCGAGACGCTTCAGCAGGCATTGGAACGACCGGACCGTGATGACTGGATCGGCGCAATGGAGTCCGAGCATCGGTCGTTGTGCGATAACGACACGTGGGAACCCGTCGATCTACCGGTGGGACGGAGAGCACTCAAAAACAAGTGGGTGTATGCGCTGAAGACGGATACGGATGGATCCATCGAACGACACAAGGCCCGACTGGTGATAAAAGGGTATTCGCAAGTCAAAGGCGAGGATTACGACGCAACGTATGCTCCGGTGGTGCGGTACGCAACCGTGCGGTACCTCTTGGCGATGGCAGCCAAACACGATCTACCGCTTAAGGGGGGATGTTAGATTATAGTAAGCGAACTCTGCTGCCACCCAATCCTGTTATCCAAAATCCCAGTGATTTCTCGTGGAAGTGCAGTGGATTCCGCGGCTTCTAATCAAGCGAGTATCACTTCAACATATTCCTACCCATTCCCTACTAGACCAGCATTTGGGCGAGGCCGGCGCCGGTATTGCCTTAGTTTGGGATCACCAGTTTTTACACATTGAAGATGTATGTTAGTCCCAAGCATCGTCTGTTGGTTCTCTGTGTAAAAACAGCAGATCTGGCAATAACGGAGTAGCAACCTCGGGCGCTCAATCATGCTCATGCTCATGTTAATGCTCATGCTCATGCTAATGCTCATGCTCATGCATGCTCATGCTGTACTACATCTGGCTGCAGCTTCTTCTGAACGGAAACACACTTTTTCTTCATGTCTTCTTCAGATTTGACCTCCTTGGTATGCCTCCGTAGTGCCTGCTTCAAAATATCCCAGGATATTTCGATGGGCCTTAGTTTGAGTGCGTTAGGGGGGGTTTATGTCCTTGGGTACGAAAGTGACCCCGTTGGCTTCGTACCACCCCAGGACACCATTTGAATAGTGGCACGAAGCTAGATCCAGCCAGAAGATCGTAAGGCACTCGTGTTGCTTCAACAGAGGAAGCAGACGCTTCTGTAAACACTCCTTGAGGTAGATCTCCCTATTTACAGTCCCGGTAGTCACGAACGGCGCACTCCGTTTGCTACTTGAGCTGATCGCTTGCTAAATCATGTATTTCTTGGCAAACTTTGAAAGTTTCTGCTTCCTTACATCCTCCGGAACATCAAACTTGTGCTGGGTGATGAAGAACAGTAGCCCCGGAAGCTACCGAAAGTCCGCCTGGACGTAAGTCTCATCATCCATGATGAGACAATGAGGCTTCGTCAGCATCTGGGTGTAAAGACATCCATTTTGACCACATTTCTCCTTCCGTTCGATGCTCAGAATTTCATAGTAACGTTTAGTCACACGACTCACCGTTGACTGCTCGATTTTGAGTTGTTTTCCGTGGTCCCGATGAGAGAGTTGAGGATTTTCCAGGTGCTTGCGCAAAATCAATTCGTGACGTTGCTTTTCGGGTGACGCCATTTTTTCCAACTTTCGAAAAACTGACAGCGATAAAAATACAACAACACAAAAACACTCTATGCTCCTTCTACCCAGATTTTCAAGAGAAATCTACTCAATGGGTAATTTTCAACAGCGTTTTTTCCGTGATGCAATTTGATGTGCGACACCCTTTAACGTTTACTGACCAGAGCAGGAAAATGCTATCAAAATTTATAACAATGCAAACCAGCAGGCAGCTTTAAGCATTTTTCATTCAGTACATCCTGCAATTGTGTGGTCTTAGCTTGTGAAAATCAAATGCACCATTAACAGATTGTAAAGGAATATTATTTTTTATTTGAATTAATTTCATAATGACTTCTTTCAACAGTTTTCGACAGCTTGTTCGAAACGACGTATTTGATTTCTAATCTAATCTAATCTAATCTCACACTAACGCAGCCAATTCTTGAAAGCATCCTGGAAAATGACGTCTTCTTGAATGCGTCATTTTTCTTGTCACCGGCCAGGCCAACTGCGTAGCATGTACCGCAGAGAGAATTCCAAAAAATAGAGCGATTCCAGATAGAGTGTCTGACATCGCTCTACTACTTCGAATCAAGGGAAGGAAGAAAGCGTGGACCTCCCGTACCAAACGCCTCCATATAGAGCTAAATAATGTGATAATTTGTATTTATCGTTGGAAGCATAGATGCTAGAAAGATTGGTTTATGCTCCTTTTGCCTGTGGGTGGACTTTTGGCATTTGAACCTAAAGCCTGGCAATAATTTGCCAAGGTTATAGCGCCTTATCTCGCTCACTGAAATTTAGATTGAAATTTAAAATTTACAGAATAATACACTGTGCTTCCACTATATACAAGCTCATCGATTTAGCACCACCCGAGGGAGACTTGTTCCTATACCCAATGATTTCATTATCTCCAATCCGCTCAACCAATCGCAATGTTTTGTGATATAGTGGACGGATTATTATAATTTGAGATAACTCAAAGCAGACGTCTTCCAAATTTGGCAGTTCGACAGGCAATCGGTGGAGACCCACCTGGTACCTAATAGCAATATGCTTAGAGGCGGACCGGAAGATTTGATGAGCTACCTCCCCCAATGTTCGAAACGACGTATTTGATTTTGTAAAAAAAAAAGAGGTAAAGGGTGTCCACGATGAAATTGCCACACACAAAATTGATGCGCAAAATTCGAGTTTTCATCCGATTGCCATCAAATTTTCAGGGATTGAGAAATAACTATTAAACTTCATTTTACCATTTTACTCGTATTTTATTTACAGTCCATACGCAAATGCCCGCACCTTGGCCTTAACCCCGGCCATAAGATTCTGCACAACCTGTGAATCAACCGTTTTTTGCATGTAAACCCATACTTTCTTCAGTTCTTGCTGCTTCATAATCGCCCAGTACTTCTCGATGGGGCGGAGCTCCGGAATGTTGGGAGGGTTGAACATTTTCGGCACGAAATTGACCTTATGGTCCGCATACCACTTCAGGACGTCCTTGGAGTAGTGGCATGAGGCCAAATCCGGCCAGATAATTGTTGGGACGTTGTGGGCCTTCAGGAGAGGAAGCAGCCGCTTCTGGAGGCACTCTTTTATGTACACCTGTCCGTTCATCGTGTCCTGGGTCACGAAAGGTGCACTCCGCTTCCCGCACGTGCAGATGGCTTGCCAAACCAGGAATTTCTTCGCAAATTTGGACATCTTCTGAGTGCGGACATGCTCCGGAACGCTGAACTTATCCTTGGCCGTGAAAAACAGGTTGCCGGGGATCTGTTTGAAGTCAGCCTTCACATATGTTTCGTCGTCCATGATGCAGCATTCAACTTTCGTCAGCATGTTGAGGTACAACTTCCTGGCACGGGTTTTGGCGGACTTGTTCTGCTTCTCGTCGCGATTAGGGGCCTTTTGTACCTTGAACGTTCGAAGCCCAGCCTTAGTTTTGGCCTTCTGGACAAAACTTCGGCTTAGGTGCAGCTTCTTAGCCACATCCCGAACGGAGGCGTTCGGATTTCGGTTGAAGGCCCCAACTACGCGGTTGTGATTTTTGGTGTTGTACGGAATACTTTTTCCTTCACTTCTGGGCTTCCGATCGGTGGTCAACCGTTCCTCGAACCGCTTAATCACTCGCGACACCGTGGAATTCGCGATTCCCAACGTTTTAGCGATGGAGCGATGCGAGAGATCCTTGTTCTCGTGATGAATGCGCAAGATTTTATCACGCACGAGCTGTTCTTTCGACTCCATTTCCGCAAGTTTTGATCACAGGACTTTAAAACTTGTAGGATGTAAATAATGCACTATGAACTAAATCCACCCAAATTTTCATTAAATTCTACCCAACGATCAAAAAGTTAGAGCAATTTCATAGTGTGGCAATTTCATCGTGGACACCCTTTAAACAAAGATTCAAGCGTAGATTTCTCAAAACTCTCCGCACCCCGACGAAACCTAGCATCATATTCTTCTGTGTAGTGGTGATCCTAGTTTGCGTGGAAATGCTAAGGGTTTCAAGCATTTAACGTATGAATTTTTTTGTTTTTCTTTGTTTACAAAATCCAACCCCGTGCATCTTGACAGATAAGCTTAGTTTCACGTTCTTATCTACAAAGTCTAGATGGCTCTACCGTGCATAAATAAAAAGGCCACCCATTCTCGATACTGCCGCTTTTTAGCTTTGAAGCTTTGAAGAACTTTCCTGGAATTCCTCTGAAGAACTTCCCTGAAATTACTTTCCTGAAATTTTGTGAAGAATCTTCCCGAATTTCTCTGGAAAATTATCTGAATGTCTCTGAAGAATTTCCCTGAAGTTCTCTTAAGAACTTCCTTGAAGTTCTGTGAAGAATTTCCCTGAAGTTCTCTGAAGAACTTCCCTGAAGTTCTCTGAAGCACTTCTCCGACAGTTACTCTGACGAATTTCCCTGACAGTTCCTCTGAAGAACTTCTCTGGAGTTCCCCAGAAGAACTTAAGTGAAATTACTTTCCGGAAGTTCTCTGAAGAAATTCCCTGAACATCTCTTAAGAAATTCCCTGCTTCTCTGAACTTCTATAATGAACTCTGAACTGCTCTAAAGAACTTCCATTAACTTATATGAACAACTTCTCTGAAGAATTTACCTGCAATAGTTATCCGGATCTTCATGAAGTTCTTCTGAAGAACTTCATGAGTTACTTTGAAGAAGTTTCCCGAAGTTCCTCTGAAGAACTTTCCAGAAACTCCTCTGAAGAACTTCCCTGAAATCCTGAAATCACTTCCTTAAATTCCCTGAAGAATTTTCCCAAATTCTCTGAAAAATTATCTGAAGTTCTCTGGACAAATTCCCTGAAGTTCTCTGAAGAACTTCCCCGACGTTCTCTGAAGTACTTCTCCGAAGGTCTCTGAAGAACTTCCCTACAGTTCCTCTGAAGAACTTCCCTGAAATTCCTCTGAAGAACTTCTGTGAAGTTTCTCAGAAGAACTTCCATTAATTGATCTGTGGAACTTTCCTGAACTAGTAATCCGGATCTTTATCACCCAGCTCTTTCAGCAGATTAGCCTCAATTTCCAAGCCTTCACGACGAGCAATCCACGATTTTGGCCAGACTTTGCGAGTTTATCGTTTTATTCGCTTTTTCAATATGATGTAAGCTGCAACTGCAGCTTGTTTTTTCTTTTTCTGTCCATAGCTACCGAGTGTGCCCATGATTACTTCCGGAATTTATTTTTTAAAAGCTCATAACTGAGTATATGCGACCGCAAGGAATATCAATTGTCTGTACACCGATAAAAGTTATTTGATGGCGCTGCAAACATTTCTACTACGTAGCTGCTATTACTTCATAGATCACATTTTTGCAAAACTATATCGTTCCCCAAGCAACACACAAGTTTTATAACGGTCGAAAATACTTCTATATGACTAGATTTGGTTATATAGGAGCTTACTCAACATAAAATCATAAAGATGTGTTACTCGGGTCACTGCTGCATAAGAGATCTCCCTTACTTACATTTGAAGTCTGTGATAGGAAAATACCTGGCATTTCGTAAATTTACTCTGCAAAACGAAATTACAAGACATCATCTTATATTTACGTTATTAACGATAGTTTAATGTTGCAAATCAATAGTTTTCAATGATGTAATCGATGCGTAGAAATATTTCCGATCGATTCAGGTAAACAATTTGAAATTGTTTGGAGAAACGACTGAGATATCAACGCTCAAAACCTGACTGCTTTTCGTGACGGTTGCAATAGAGTTTTTTTTTTAAATTGTACCCCAGTAAAGAAAACAACGATGTGATCCTGCGTCAAAACATTAAAAGGACCACAGCCTATGTTGTACTGGTTCCCCTTTGCACCGAGCCTGGAGCCGCTTCGCTCCGCAATCTTCTAGGGAGTTTTGACGTGTTTAAATTTCATTTTTACGAGTCTTAATTTCGTTTTGACAAATCTTAATTTCGTTTTGACGACTATTAAATTCAAAAACTTAAGACCCGTCAAAGCAATACAATCTTGAAGAAACTTAATACCCGTCAAAACAACCGGAAAGCGCTAACCAGAAGGTTAATACCTCCGATTGCATTATACCGGGCAAATGCATTTAAGGAGCATTTTTTCAAAGTTTAAGGACCCGAGCAGAACACAAAAGCATATGAATACCTAATTTTGATCTTGATAACTGGCCTTGGTATTAAAGAGTAGATTAGGGAAATATAAGAAAAAATAGAATGAGAAAAATTTTTAAAAAATAAATGGTATGTGGAGTTTTGGGTTGAGGGTTTTTTTTTTTTTTTATTTGGGGGGAGGGGGGAAGTTGGGGTTGGTTTTCTTTGAAAGGTGTAAGTTGTGGAGCATTTCCGCAAAAAGAAGGGTGCATTTACCCTTTGCCGATTGAAACTGTTTATACACTTTTGCTTGTTCGTACACATATATGTGTCGATTTATGAACCAAACGCTTTGCGTTAGATAGCTGTGCGATGAGAAGAAACGATTAATTTCACGATTAGCAAACCATGTATTGCTCTACCAACCTACATGAGGATTTCATCATTTAACTTCCCAACGAGTTTGTAATTCTCACCGTGTGATGTCAGCTCTCAGAGCGTTTGAGGTAACTGCATCCCCATCGCAGCAAGCTGGATAAGGTGAGAGGAAATTGATGGATGCTAAATTATTAAACAGCAGGCTTTGCAAAATGGTAAAACGTCGTAATAAATGACCAAGATCCATCTGGTCGGTTCCGGTTTTGGGACTGGATGAGTAACCGTTTCGGTGCGCTTCTAACGAATAATCAAAATTTGTACCACGCGCAAGTGCTTTGACCATATCAATTCAAGTGGGATTTGATAATTTTGCCCGATTCCGTGGCATGCAATAAAACATAAATTATCGCTTATAATCTGACCCATTGCACAGAATCTACTGCAAGTCCACTCCAATCTACAATCAAATAAATTCATTGCAATATGTAAAACACTTCATTTCCCGCTCGTAAATTGAATTTGGCAATCATCCTGTGCAGCAAAACATGACTAATTGCTTAACTAAAGCGAGGCCAACGCATCCAGAATTTTATCCTTTAATTTTCATTTCACTTCTAGCTAGCCTCCATGAGGTCACACCACTTTCATTTACATTTCGATGTTTTGAAAACAAACGAACTGCAGTGGACTCGGCGTTCTTTCGCTTTTTAGCTAAGTTCATCCGATACACGCTACACAGGAGAGTATAAGCTGCGGGTAGTCAGGTGTTTTTCCATGCGAGATGGCAGGGCAACTGTTTCACGCTATTTATTTAACTCTTCGTCCGGATAAAAACTACAACCCACAGGATTTGCTCACGTGGCGTAAAGTGGTCCGTGCAAAGTATCAAGTGAGGATACAGTTCTAATCCAGAAGTTGTGGGACTACAGGATAGGGTTTCCCTCAAACATACATAATGTTATGCAAATTTTCACCGTTCATTTTAACATTGTATTTAGTACAGTGATATGGAGGAACTACAGAAGCCTTGATAGGATGTTTAAAACTAAAAAAATAAACTATTATACATAAGAAACGTACAAACTCCCTCCCTACTTGTACGTCGATGGTCGTATTGAAGCGGAAAACAAACGAAGCAAGTAATCGTGAACGCCGCAGCGCTGATGGAAAATTGCGAAGTTATTCTATACATGCCTTGAAGGCTTCCTTTCCTACAAAAACTCATGATTGCTCGGGAACGATATGCCTCCTTCCAACATTGCAGCAAACTTGAGCTATTTGTCTCACAGCAGGCCGAAGAAGCAGGTCACTGGGATTGTATTTCTCTACTGACCATACAATCGAGGAAACTTTTGGAAAAATATGCTCGTATGCCAAGTAGGTGAACACAACCGTGCCATTATATGACTGACGGATGTGGAATCAAAGCATGCGGAATAAAAAAGGGAATCCGTATAGCCTACTACTACTTCATGTGAAATCACGTAATTTATCCTCTTCCTCGTTAGCATTCTGAAGGAAATTGGGTCGAATAAGCAGACAATTTGATATTCATTAGTCAAAATAAGAGCTGGCTTTTGTTCAGATGGATTACAGCGATCCAAGTCAATTTAAGATAGCACAAATTACCGTGAGAACATTTCAACTAGAAAGAAAACAACCAACCAAAAAACGTAGAGGCAATTTCAGTGAACTTGACGTGTACAATATTTCATCGAGGGTATTTATACAAGATCCTTATGAGCATTTCCAGCCAGAAACGCTAAAAACTATATTGATTTTGTCTCGACAGTTTCTGGTTTTAATGAAATGTTGTCCATATGTATGTTTATACCCAAGATAACATTTTTCATAAGAAAATCCTCAAATTTCCTGAACTAATTTTCTATAAGGGCTTATGTAAAATATGGATTTTTTTTTTTAAATCATAACATGTAAACGATAACTCCGATCAAAATGTTGTCTGAGAAGAAAATGTAGGTCATAAAGTGTTTTTTTAGAAAAAAATACACTGAAACTAAAAAAATGTAAATTCATGCAAAAAAAAAACATTAAAACATTGATTTTTTTTAAGGCCCCGCTTCAAATTTTTTTTTGAAAACTTGAAGTTCTATCCTAAAATCTGGTAAAGAGTTTAAGACGGTCACTTCTTCAATTTTTAAAATTTTTGTTTTTAAATTTTTATGGATTTTATGAACTTTGTGAAATCACGTATTTTATAATAAAATTCAACCAAAAATAGTGTTTACGTATTTATTTTGATAAAAAAGAATTTTTTTTAAACTTTTTTCGTAAACCCAGCCGTTCTGAAGTTATTGCGAATTTTACTAAAAGGAAATTTTGTTGTAACAATATTTTCAGCCATTTTCAAATGTTTTTTAAGCCTCTCGTTGAGAAGACAGCAGGCCGGTAAATTTTTATTTATACCCGTGTCTGGAACAATTTTTTCATAGGTACATTTCAATACAATGGAGTCTACCATACATTTGAAATGAAGATAGGTACAAAGTCAACAAAGTGCTATATATTGGGAAGTTCTTCACCTTTTCAATTTAGTTTATCTTTCCCAGCTTTTCAGGTTAAACAAGCAAGTTTATTTTCAAACATGGATAATACTTTCAAATGTTGTAAACCTCTATCCGAATCGAAGAAGTGTGGTTTAGAGACTAGAAACTTGACAGATGGTGTTATTGAAAAATTAAGATCTTTAGGTTGTGAGATACCATTGGATAATTCGATGCAAATCTGCAACAAGTGTCGTCCCCTAGTTTATGCTAGACAACTTTATGACTGGGCAAATAATCGCAAAGAGGATCATGAAACAAAAATGACATTTTGCTATGTTTCCACGGATGAATACAGAGATGCCGAAAAGGAATTCGATCCTTACATTCCAGTTTCAAACAACCAAATTGCAGTTCTAATTATAATAATGAACCCAAAATATTTAATGTATTCAAATGATCTGAAATGTAATAAATTTAATGAAAATTGAAAAAGAAACAAAATTATATGAAATACTGCTTCTTCTCTCCCTAAACAAAACTATCCAAAATACACACATATCCAAAAGCATCAACTTGATTCTTCTCCATCGCGTCCAAACAGAAAAGGGTAAGTCTGATTGCCAATGTGTCACAAAAAAAATTGCCTGTTTTTCAATAATCTATTATGAAAAATACATTTTGACTAACAATCAAAACGGGCCAAAAAATTTGCAAAAACATAAATTTCTGATTTTGAAATTCGTAATAACTTGAGAATGGCTGGGCTTACGAAAAAAGTTTGCATCTGCTTTTTCATTGGAAGTGATGCATTAAATCTACTTTCGGTTCATTTTAATTAAAAAAAATATCATTTTCAATATTTTCAAAAAGTTCAGAAATGTTTGAAAACAAAAATTTAAAAAATTAAAGAGGTGACCGTCTTAAACTCTTCTTCAGCTTTAAGGACATAACTTCAGCTTTTTGAAAAAAAAAAATTAGGAGGATTGAAGGGAGACCCCTTTGAGAAAATCAATGTTTTATGTTTTTTATGCATGAATTTACGGTTATTTTAGTTTCAGTATATGTTTTTCATAGAGAACATCTCATTACCTACAACTTTTTAAAGACAAAATTTTCATCAGATGAGTCGTTTGCGAAAAAGAAATTTGAAAAAATAAAATCCACATTTTAAATACGCCCTTACAGAAAATTAGTCCAGGATAATTTTGGATTTTTGTATGGAAAACGTAATTTTGGGTAGAAACCAACATATGGACAAAACTTCATTCAGATCGGAGAGAGTAGGGTCCAACCGGTTTGCTATTCTGGCTGGAAATGCTCTTATCATGGCCTGCTTCAAATTGGTATTAAATCTGGAGAATGAGAAGTGACTAACTTTGGATGAGTTTATTTAAATAATACCAGACCTCCTTCGCTCTTTCTAAGTTTTAGAGACAGATAGCAGCGCCACTCTTATCGTCAACGATATAACGTTGAACCATATTGATAGATAACATAAACTCACACATGTAATCGTAGTTATAATTTTTTAGATTTGTTGTTTTTGTGCATGCCTAATGTTTTGAGAACTATTGGGTTTCTTATAGGTTAATGGGTTAGTAGGGAAATAGGAATAAGAAAAAAGTGTATTAACTACTAAGGGAAATGCGAATTTGAAAATACCAAACATTGTTAGTAACTAGTGGGCTGAAGTGGGTGAATCAACTGTGGTATTGAAAGAAAACTGCACCTACTTGCCCATGGGGTGATGATAGGTTACGGGAGTAAGTGGAATGAAAATAAACAGGATTTGGGGTTGGCTAGCAGCTAGATTGGCCACCACTGGTCATTTTTAATTTGGCGTTCGTGTGAAGTGTGTCGAGAAGTGAGTGAGTTGATTAGGAATTGGCAGCTTGCAATCTCAAATTCAGGTAATGTGAATATTGCCCCTGTTTACTTTGAGAAAATTCTCTCTTCTGTCCTCACACAGGACCTATTTTGTACTGTTGTACAGTTTTCGGGACAATCCCACTCCGTATGACCTTCACCGATATTGCGGCGGGCCACACAGAACATGACTCGGCCTAGAAGAACTGCCCTGCAGGACGTCTATGCCTAAATGAAAAAGAATAGGTCCACTTTCTGGTCTGAGAACCATAACCACCAAGGAAAGTAACTCCCTTCACGGCGCGACCAAAGACGTTCTTGCCGTGGTTCGCCGATAGAGACTAAGAAGGAAGACGCCAGCCAACCCCTATCCACCACTGTCCGCCATTGCTGGTTTGAAGCCACACAAAGCCTTACCGCCATTGCACAGTGGTCCAGAGCGCGATTTTAGCTGGAGAGATTTCAGCTTCAGATTTCATGTTTTTCAGCCTAAGTTTGAAGTTTTGGAGCAAAGTTGTCTTCTACAAAGTTGTTTCTAATAATAAGGCCGTTTTTTTTTTGGTTTGAATGAAAACTAGGGTGGTCCTTGTTTTCAGAGAAATCGAAAATCTTGCTTTTTTATTTCAAATTTTTCAGCAAAGCTGTGTTGCCGTTGATTCTAGAACAACAAAAGATACAACTTTTGATGTACTGAAATCGTCGCTATCGTATGTCAAACAAAAGTTTGTATGGTTTTTGTAAAAAATAGGACTTTTTCAAATGTTGATTTCTCTGATTGGGGCAGACAAAAAAATATTTCTTAACTGCACTTGGAAGGTTTTATATTATTGCATATTATATTTGAAAACTGGAGATAGGTTTTGTTTTTGAAAATGAGTAAAACACATTTGAAAAGGGCGTAGTTTTATGAAAAATCATAAATAACTCGCTAAAGGTAAAAGTTACATCTTTCTATGTACTAAAAACCATCTCTTGACAAATTTGTTGGCAAATTTTAAATAGAAAAGTACGAGCAAAAACTTTTTTTTTGTAGTTGTAACCCTCAGTTATTTAGGAAAAAATTATTAAATTGGTTTATTCAAAAGCTACACAAATGTTTTGCTAGCAACGTTTCTTTAAATAAGCTAGGTTACAATTTTACCAAAGAATGTATACCTTTATTTCAGCAAATAAAACAATAAGTTTTATATATCAATAAACATAAGAACCAACAAACAATACTTGATATAGACACTTAAATTTTTTTTAACAGAAATTTGCTAAATTTTACCAAATTATCAACAGCTGAACTGTTGGACTCTGTAAAATTTCACTGAAATCCGTTAAATCGTTAAATTACCGAACGTTCAGCTGTGGATAATTCGGTAAAATTATACTGATTTCTGTAAAAAAAATCTAAGTGTGTGCTCAATTAGGCACTTCGCAGTATGATCAATTAGATCCTGAATCACAACATTTGCCTCAGATGGTTTTGTGCGAATACCTATTGTAATTATGGGATTTATTACGATGTCAAACATTGCCGAAGCTTTTTTGCTTCTACTATAGTGTTGTACCACGGGTATGAATTAATAATGCTCCATTGTAGTAATTCGTACGTCCATGTATTCTCAGGTAGCCAATAAGCGTTAACATATGCAGTAAATCAACCTTAAATCTGCATTTCAGATGCTAAAAGCATTATATCAACAACTTGAATGCTATCTGTTGTAAAGTTGAATTTCAAATGCTATTTAAATGCTTGTAGCCTGTAATGCATTTCGAATGCAAAATTGCATTAATGAAGCATTATCCATACCACCCACTACAATAGCCCAATAAACCCACCACACAGCAGATTTTAACATTTTTTTTAAAATACATTTTCCAATATTCCTCCAATTTACTTTTCCAATTCATAAGTTCCATAGTTAGAAATCCCATTGTTGAGTATTAGTGCACAGTTGTCCACGTAGCCCCTCCGATTACCCAGAAGCAGGTCGACTCTGAGACTCAGCTCGAGTCGGTTTCTGAGCAGTTTTTCCGGGAATTTTTTGCCCGACAAGGGTGTTACCTTACCTGGTTGTGTTCTGTTTTGGAGACAGTCAGTGTTCAGGTATTACACATATCCACGTGCAGTGAAAAACAAAGCTAATAGCCCAACATTGCCATTTCCTCTCGATTCACATCGTACAGATATTCCTCTACGTATTCCATTTGAATATTTCGGATTTCTAACTTCGCGTGTCCTTTTCGTAGTTCTGCATATATTTTACAATTAGTGATAAGTGTTGGTAACTAATAAGTTTAAATCAACTAGAATAGTTAAAACATGTAAATATTTCAAAAATGAGCTACCGTCGCTGTTCTGTTTCCGGTTGCCCTAAAGCTACAAAAGGGGTATCTACAAAATCTATCTTCAAGGGGTCCAGCATGGAATATGTTGACTAAAATTTGATTCGATTGAAAAACGGAAACGCTTCTAATAAATGAATTTTGTACATAGAAAAAGTGTCTCGTAATTCGTAAGAATCATTCATATAGCTAGCACCTGCGTCACGATATTTATTCATAAAACTCGGTTGAGGACTGCTTGTCTCCAGTTCCTCGATTGTCCCACACTTCCAAGGTTTTGCTCCACTTGGTTTAACCCCCTAGCTCGCTGCGCTCCTCTGCATCTTGTACCGGTCGGATTCGAGGCAAACACCACGTTTGCGGGGTTATTGTCCGACATTCTTACGACATGTCCCGCCCATTGTACCCTTCCAGCTTTAGCGACCTTCTGGATACAGTGTTCGCCGTACAGCTGGGCCAGCACGTGGTTCATCCTTCTCCTCAATACGTCATTTTCACATACACCGCCAAAGATGGTCCTAAGCACTCGTCTTTCGAAAACTCCAAGTGCTTGCAGGTCCTCTTCGAGCATTGTCCACGTCTCATGTTGTGGAGTCCATAGTAGGCATGACTTCCGGTAATAATGCGTCTCCGAATTTCTCTGCTGCAGTTGTTATCCGACGCAACCTATGATCCGAGGTACACAAACTCATCCACCACCTCGAACTCATCACCGTCGATTGTCACAGTACTGCCTACGCGAGCTCTTCACGAACGGTTCCTCCAGCCAACAGATACTTAGTCTTCGACGCATTCACCTTCAATCCAACCTTTTCCGCTTCACGTTTCAGCTTCTTTTACAGATCAGATACCACCTAGAACGTTCTACCGACAATGTCCACGTCGTCAGCAAAGCAGATGAGCTGGCTGGATTTATTGAAAATCGTACCTCACATATTTAAGTCCGCAAGTTTCATAACACCTTCTAGCGCAATGTTAAACCGGAGGCAGAAAAGACCATCGCCTTGTTGAAGTTCTTTGTCAAACGAGTCCGATAACGCACCCGATATCTTTAGGTAACACCATCCATCGTAGCCTTGACCATTCTGGTCAGTTTTCCGGGAAAAACGATCTCGTCCATAATCTTTCAAAGCTCTTTACGATCAATAGTATCGTATGTGGCCTTGAAGTCGACGAATAGGTGGTGTGTAGCGACTTGATATTCGTGACACTTTTGGAGAATCGCTCGATCGACCGTTCACAAAATCGGCTTGATAACTTCCCATAAATATCTGGGATAATTTGGGACAGCACTCTGTAGGCCGCGTTGAGAATAGTGATCGCTCGGTAGTTCGCACATTCTAACTTGTTACCCTTTTTGTATATTGGACATATAAATCCCTCTTTACACTCCTCCGGTAGCTTTTCTGTATCCCAGATTCTGACTATCAGTTTCGATTAGCTCTCCCTCTTCCGGCAATGCGGCTTCCAGGCTTTGCGCGTAATTAGTTGCGACTTCGGGTAGTTAAGTCCAGATTATATTGCGGCGAGCGTCGGTTTCGAATGTTGTTCACAACGGAAAATCTTTGGCGCACTTTGACCATTACCAGAAAGTGGTCTGAATCGATGTTGGCGCCGATAATATCCGAGAAGTGTCTTCTATTATCACATCGTCATAACTTCCTAGAACTTCCGCACTGTCGGGATCCAATTCCCGGTTGCACACTGTAGAAAATTAACTATTCCGGGAGGTATGGTAGTCTCCGACGTAGACAAGAGAGACTTTCCTTATTACGGCGAATATCAACTAATGGCCCAAAGACCAATGATTCACCGGTAAAGATGGATGGTTCGGTAAGCAAGATTCTCTACGAGAACCTGCATCGAAACGCGTAGTCTTCTTTCTGAAATCCTCTTACTTTATTTCAGAAGGGTTTTTATATGCCTTACTTTATTTGGCTTTTCGTTTTTAATTTCATAAGTCACTTAATGCTAGAAAGAGATACACAGATAAGCGCCACGGGACAGTGTTGGCAAGTAACAATCGAATTGGAACTTTGGCAATTCAACACTTTTGGTGCCTTTCCAGTTGGGTCTCGAGTACATACGGCTTGCACTGCTCGCTGGTTGAAACATGGGTTGTCAGCTTAGGTCAGCCTTAGGTCGTTCTCTTTTTGACGGACGAACTTCGGACTGTGTACCTGACCTACCGCACTGTTTTGGTTCGCCTCAAGTGGCTGTTAAATGATAAAACGCGGTCGATTTGTGATTCGATCTACTGTGGTGATCTCCAGATGTACCAATAAGGGAGGCTACGCTGGACGTAGGTACTACGTATGGACATGTTCTTGGAGGCGAAATCGATGAGTCTGAGGTTTTCGTTCTTAAGCTTGAGGGCGCTGAACTTTCCTATAACCGGTCTGAATTCCATGTGGCAAAAAGAGTAAATCTTTCGTTACTACAGGCACAATCAACAAAGAGATCTATCAGAAAGAGTGTCTGCAGAAGCTATTGCTACCCTTCATCAAAAGTCACAAAGAAAAACATTTGTTCTGACCCGATTTGGCACCATGCCACTATGCTAAAACTGTGATGGAGTGGTACCAAGCAAATCAAGTGAACATTGTACCAAAAACCTCAAACCCGCCAAATTGCCCAGAGCTACGACCAATCGAGAGATATCGGGCTCTGATGAAGCGAAAGCTTTCTGAAAAGAAACTTCCAGCAAATTTGGAGAGTCTGTACAAACTCTAATGGACGGAGTTAAGCGCAAAGTTCAAAAATTTTATGCAAATACCGAGTAACTATGTTTTGTCTACACGAATTGTTAAAACACATCCCATGAATCTGAAATAAACAACTACGATGGAAATATAATGCGAAATTTATGTTTGAGGTGTCCAGATTATTGCGGATACAGACCTTAAAAGATGTACCCAGTTCGCGTGTATTGCCGCAGCAAACTTCCTGCAGCGCTACAATGTCGAACTTACGGACCCTCAGTAAGTCGGAAAGAACGCGGGCACTTCCCGAGAAATTGAGGGACTTACAGTTCCATGTTCCGAGTTTCCAATCGTTCCATTGCCGGAGTCTATGTCGATTGTTCCGGTCCGTATTTACACCGTGTGCTTCCAATCCTTTTTTTCACGGCTGATTTGTAGGGCCTGCACCAACCCCCTGTCTCACCGGAAGACCATCGCGTACAGCTCTGTTTAGAATCCCACGCTGGCACGAGGACGATGATCGACCGCCCCTAACATGGAGAACAGACGCTATTTTGAGCCACCCCTGACATGAAGAACAGACGCACAGGTTGGTGAAGGCCTGGAATTTTACCCTATCAGTGGGGTGAGTTGCTTTGAGATGGCTGCTTTCGGATATTGGTGAAATTTTGGAAGAAACTCAAAAGATTCCAGCAACTGATAAGCGGAAACAGCGGCACCGGGGGGGGGGGGGGTTTTCGCTCACTAATATTAGGGGGGGAGACAGCACGGAAGAGGGGAAAAAGGAAACGCGAAAGAATTCTATATCTCAGCTCGGAGTGGAACGATTTCTGTAAATATAACCTTTACTTGAGGGAAAATTTTCAAGGAATCGAATGGACGTAGTTTCATTGGCCGCACAGGACTGCTTGGGGAGCAAATGAGCTCATTTTACCCTGGTTCCCCCAATATTTCCTTGTTGTTCAGAAATTTCTTTGCTCGGTGTGACTCAAGATCAGCAAAATGATGCTAGTCCTATGTAAAATTTACAGGAAAATCGATTGATGTAGGTTTTGTCCACCTCACGGCTCTTCGAATGAAGATATCGCTGATTTTACCCTGATTCCCCTAATATTTTAATATTTTTCACAATTTTCTTTGCTCGGTGTGACTCAAGATCAATAAAATAATGCTTGTTCTTTGTAAAATTTTCTGAGAAATCGATTGAAGTTAGTTTCATTTACCGCACGGCTCTGTGAAAGTAGATATCGCTGATTTTACCCTGATTCCCCTAATAGTTTTGTGTTTATCATAAATTTCTTTGGTCGGAGTTACTCAAGATCAAAAAATTAAGACTAGTCCTTTGTCAAATTTACTAAAAAATCGATTGGAATTAGTTTCATTCACCACACAGCTCTGTGAACGAAGATATGGTCGATTTTACCCCAATTCCCCTAATATTTTGTGTTTTTCAGAGATTACTTTGTTCGGTTTGACGTAAGATCAACAAAATAAGGCTAGTCGTATGTAAAATTGCCTGAAAAATCGATTGGAGTTGTTTTCATTAACAGCACGGCCCTGTGAATGAAGATATGGCTGATTTTACCCTAATTTCCTTAGTATTTTTGTGTGATTCAGAAATTTATTTGTTCAGTGTGTTTCTACAGCAACAAAATAAGACAAGTCCTTTATAAAAATTTCTGGCCAATCGATTGAAGTTGGTTTCATTCACTGCACGGCTATGTGAATGAAGATATGGCTGATTTTACCCTGATTCCCCTATCATTTTCGTTGTTGTTCAGAAAATTTTTTGTTCCGTGAATACATGATGAAGGAAGCTTTGACTTGGTCTGATCCCAAGATGTCCTTTATGTCGGTTAAATCAAGTGAAAAAAAGCACTGGAAACCTGACACAGCACATATGTTGAAGTTTTGTGTATCTCACGAACATGACATTTTAATAGACAGTGGAAGCGATGGCAGTGATGAAGAAGAGTAGTGCGACAGTGAGGATGAAGGTTGTTGAAGTGGTGAAAGTGAAAAAAATATAAACTTTTTTTTGACGTTGTCCGAAAGTTCCCATCTGTTTTATTTGAAGAAGAAAAAAATTTAGTGACGAAAGGAACCAAAGTAATACAAAAATGGATTAATGAGGCATAGTCAGCTGTTCTTGTTAATGGTAATGAACCATTTTAATAGATTTCTTAGAAAATTTTACAAAGAACTAGCATCATTTTGTTGATCTTGAGTCACACCGAGCAAATTAATTTCTGAACAACAAGGAAATATTAGGGGAATCAGGGTAAAATGAGCAATATCTTTGTTTCACAGAGAAATGCGGTCAATGAAACGAATTTCAATGAGATGAGGGGAAGAAATGGTGACAATATAAAAGGGGGGGTTGTTATGTATATTACCTATAGAAAAAATCATTTAAAAATGAAAAAAGGAAATATAGGGAAAGGTAAAAGAGTATTTGAGAAAACTGTTTGGTAATTTCAAGTAAATTTAAGAAATCGTTTAGAGAAGAATTTTGGTTTGGGTTCCTGTTGCGATTGTCAAGTTATTTCTCCGAACAAGTTTGAGTCAATAACTAATAATTGTATTGTTTCACAATTGTTAAAAATCTTTACATATGGAGTGAATAGTAGATCTTTGTAAAAACGAGTGGAAATGAAAATGGAATGAGTGTTTGAATAATATGCATTTTTTTCATATATCTGATTCATGAACAATAAGATTCATGGTAAGAAATAAATTTTAATGTTTTTTTTCGTATTACTGGATTGTAATTGTATGGTTATTTTCATCCGGGTAGCCAGTTGAATTCTTTATTATTAGCATTAAAAGCAAAATATTCGAAATTTTCATCCATTATCTGGCCATGTGATCAGTTTCTAGTTAATTTCATTCGCAAATTAAGCTAAAATATAATATATCACTATTCTTTAAACAAATCATCTACCCTGAGAAGCTGAAAGGGTGAAAATGGAATCATCATTAACCTCAGCATGAAAAGAATGCGAGAAAAGTGCTGATTTATTGACATTAACAATCCTTCTAACTCCAGTTCCTCAGCATTGAAGCAGTAAACAAATCAGGTGGTTCACTGATTGTTTATGAAAGCCTTTGGAATCTAGAACAATCAAATGATTGCTTGAATTTCTACTATGCCAGCAAGTAAATGAAGTCCATTTCAATTCCATACAATACATTAAATTCTTCCTTCGAATGAGTTTTATTGAGAGTGGAATGTTTTTCCGAGAACGTATACAATGAACGAACGCCTGGGAAACAACCAGCAGTCTAACGAACCACAAATCACATTTCCTTCCTACTCTGCCATGGGGGTGAGTCGGAAAGTAAACAACGACTGAGTAAAAACTAGCAGCAGGCGTTGCTTTCCAAGTTTGTATCTCAGGCAAGAGGTTAATCTTCATGAGCTGCTGTGGTTGATTCGAAATTCTCTCTGTACTAGTTGGTGGAAAATTGTGCCACTGCCACTTGCGAAGGGGGTGGGTCTGGAGACATCCAGCGTGGGTGTTTCACAGGTGCGGAAAATTTTTCCTCTCGAAGGCATCATCTTCCTAGAAAGGATGCTGCTGAAAAAAGGTTTCCGGCTGGGATTTATGTGAATTTTGGAATTATGTTTTGTGTGAAATATTAGCTTGGCGGAGATGCTAAGCTAGTTGAATTGTATTTAGAAGAAGTCAGTATAATGTAAACAGGTATCAGCATGCGCCAGTGTGTTGTTTATGGGAGAACATGAATTTTGAGGTGGTTCGTTGAGGTTGCGCTAAAACAGCTCGTGCATAATGAATAAGAGCTAATGAATGAGCTGTATGGCTTGTTTTCTTGTCTGGAGGAAAACAATAAAAGTGATTTTAGAAATACCGATCATTCTTTACATTATGAGAATGATCGGTATTTTTAAGATAAGTCATTAGTTTGAATATCCTTATGGCCGAACTCTATTGGGTAGAATGAATCACTAGGCCAAAAATTGTACAATTATTCTGCAATTTTTTCTTGTTGTTTTAACTAGAACTCTGATCAGAAAATAACTTGACCATTTAAAAAAACATATAAAATAAAAAACTGAAACATTTTTCAAACTTTTACTAGTAAACGCGAGCAAATTCCTTTAAATTCCACTAGAAAACGATTGATCTCTGACAGGTAGGCCGGTTTCGCCTGCAACTTACAGACATCTTAAGTGTCTAAAGGGTGATACGGTCAAAATTTGGTCAAGGGAAAACGCGTGTAAATCGGTGAAATCGTTTATTTAAAAAATCAAATTAAATTTCTTTTTCAAGTTCAATTAGTATAAAATTCAGGAAAAATATTCAGTTAGGCTTCCGCTTTTCCAAATCCGAATTGCCGGGCCTTACGCTTGACCCCTGCCATCAGATTTTGTACAGCCACCTTGTCCACCTTCTTCGCCGCAGAAAGCCAGTTTGCCTTGAACTGCTGCTCGTCCTTAGCAGTTTTTTTGGTCTTCTTTAGGTTCCGCTTGACAATAGCCCAGTATTTCTCAATTGGGCGGAGCTCTGGCGTGTTGGGAGGGTTCTTGTCCTTGGGAACCACCTGCACGTTGCTGGCGGCGTACCACTCCATGGCCTTTTTACCGTAATGGCAAGATGCCAAATCCGGCCAAAACAGTACGGAACAACCATGTTCCTTCAGGAAAGGCAGCAGACGTTTATTCAAACACTCTTTCACGTAAATTTCTTGGTTGACAGTCCCGGAAGCTATGAAAATGCTGCTTTTCAAGCCACAGGTACAGATGGCTTGCCAAACCAGATATTTCTTTGCGAACTTTGACAGTTTCGTGTGCTTGAAAATATCTGCTACCTTTCCCCTTCCTTTTGCCGTATAAAACTCCTGTCCCGGAAGCTGCTTGTAGTCGGCTTTGACGTAGGTTTTGTCGTCCATTACCACGCAGTCAAACTTCGTCAGCATCGTCGTGTACAGCCTCCGGGATCGCGCTTTGGCCGTCGTATTTTGTTTATCATCGCGATTTGGAGTCACTACCTTCTTGTAAGTCGATAGTCCGGCTCGTTTTTTGGCTCGATGCACGGTTGTAGACGATACACCCAGCTTATTTGCGGCATCTCGGAGAGATAGGTTAGGGTTTCGCTTGAAACTACCGGCAACTCTCTTTGTCGTCTCAGCGGCTTCCGGTTTTCGATTTCCCCCCGATCCAGACTTCCTGGCTGTTGACAAACGTTCCCCAAACACTTTAATTACATTTGTTACGGTTGATTTGGCAACTTTTAGCGATTTTGCCAACTTTGCGTGCGAGTAGCTCGGAATTTCGCGATGCGCGAGCAAAATTGTGATATGCTGCTCTTCTTGCTTGGACGGCATTTTGACAACTGAAGAGTGAATTCCAAAATCAAAATAGGAGCAACATTCTACACACACACACCTTCAAAATGAGGGGTGTTCAGGTTTTTTAAATGCAAAATTGAAAGAAATACGTCAAGTTGATATTGACCAAATTTTGACCGTATCGCCCTTTATTCACATACTATTGCTCCTGACCAACACGGTTTTATGCCCAAGCGCTCGACGGTGACCAACCTCACCGTATTTACATCGTTCGTCATCCACGAAATCGAACGCGATCATCAAGTAGACGCCATATACACAGATCTCTCTGCGGCCTTTGATAAAATGAACCATCAGATTGCAATTTCCAAATACGAAAAAATGGGGGTTCACGATCAATTGTTGAACTGGCTCCGCTCATACCTGACTGGTAGGACTATGTCTGTGAAGATCTCAGATTATGCCTCGTCCAGCTTCTCAGTAACATCCGGCGTTCCGCAAGGCAGCCACCTTGGTCCGTTTATTTTCGTGTTATATATGAACGACGTGAACTTGGTCCTCAGATGCCTGAAATTATCCTACGCGGACGACCTAAAGCTGTACTATGTCATAAAATGTCCAGAAGACGCCCATTTTCTTCAGCAGGAACTACAAGTGTTCGACGACTGGTGCCGGATCAATAGAATGTCCTTAAATGTATCCAAATGCTCGGCTATCTCATTTGGCCGAAAACGTGCGATGTATTTCCACGAATACATCCTTCGAGGAACACGCTTGAAACGTGAACAACAGTCAAGGATCTGGGAGTAATGCTAGACTCAAAACTGTCATTCGAGAACCACATTGCACCACATTGCCTATATTGTTTCTAAAACCTCATCGCTATTAGGATTCATCTTCCGTTTCGCAAAAAAAAACTTCAAAGACGTTTATTTTTTGACGTCCTTTTTGGAGTACTGTGCTGCTGTTTGGTCCCCTTTCTACCAAAATGCAGTCCAAAAGCCGTTTAGCGAAGGTTTATACGCTTTGCTTTGCGACATCTTCGTTGGCAAGACCCTCGCCGATTGCCAAGTTATGAAAGTCGGTGTAAGCTCATCAGCCTGGAATTGTTGGAAGGGAGGCGTATGGTGGCCAAAGCTTGTTTTGTTGGTGACCTCCTTCAGGGAAACATCGACTGTTCCACTTTACTTGGTCTCTTGAACATCAACACTCGACGACGAAACCTAAGTTTACAATCTTTCTTTATAAACCGGCACTCAAGGACCAACTACGGTAAAAATGAACCTGTGCTAAGCATGTGTCGCGTTTTCAACAGCTGCTATAACGTGTTTAATTTTAATGTATCCCGTGACGTTAATAAGCGTTGTTTCCGAACATGTTTGTGTTAGTTATTGTATGAAATTTAGTGTTATCTAGTTGTCATTGGGATAAACATTTTTATCTGTTGACGAATAAATATATAAAATAAAATTAAAAAAAAAGGGGCGCGCTCTCACTCCTCAAAGGGTTTAAATAGCGGAAACTTTCAATAAAAGTCGATTCATTGCCAACAAAACAAACAATGACAACTGTAACAACACCGAATACTTCGTCATTTCTCAATAGTGATGAAGTAACTCAACATGCACTCAACAAAGGATACAGGATATAATAAAATAGATCAAATTATTGGTCGCAGTGTTATAAGCCCTGAACAGAGGGATAAAAATGAAATAAGAAATACACATTGCCAATATAAATATCAATGACAAACTAAATGTTTTCAAGTGTACGTCTGTCTCAGATCTGCTAGTAGTCGAGTTTGTGATCATAGCAATCGACATGTTATGGTTGATTGTTTTCGAGAGCGGAAGGATGAAACGAAGGGTGGGTTGAGAAAATTGACGTTCGCAGCAAATCGCGAACTGGCCTATTTCATTTCGCCTTCGAACACATGCATGGAATCGCACTCACACAATATTGCTAGTTTATGTATGGATTTCAGAGCTGAAGTAAACATTTTCATGATTCTCGTCCTCACAAGTTCCTACCTCACGCCTCCACGAGTCATATGATCACAAAAGACTTCCAGCTGAAACAGGGAGACGCTGGTTGGCGTAGCCTGGGTGACTGGGCCTGAGTGCGACTGAAGATCGTGTATCTTTGAATCATATTGTATTCCATTCTCATTTTATTAATAATTTCAGCACGCTTTGGAATCATTTTTGCATTCCAAAACCATGTAAGAGCCTGGAGCAATATGACAGAAAAGAAAGGCTCAATTTTTTTTAGCATTTCAGCATAACATTTAATTTAAAATTGCACTTCTGAACTTCAACTACTATATTCATGTGCTTATAAGCAGTTTAGTATTATATTTTAATATTGTGCTTAGTGGCATTATGGTAAGATAAGCCATTTATTTCAGAAATCATCAAACCGGACTAGCGTTAAGTCCATTTGGCGGGAATTTGGCCTAAGAGAAGAGGTTGAATAAACCAATGTTACAAAAACATAGCTTATATGTGTTTATTTATTCTTTGAGAGTTTCAAGAATATCCGACTTAAAATGAATTTTTGGTGATCATTTTTGTCCGTTTTTTTTTTCGTGTACAATCTTTATCAATCGATGCAGGCACAATAGTTATATAGTTACGAGTTATGATTAGACGATTTAGAATTTTAGATAAATGTGTTATGTGAATCATACTTTAAATTTTCGCCCATTTTCCCTTCCGTTTAATTGTTATTCCTATTAAGCTTGAGATGACGGTGAGTAATAGATGCTACCCCCTAACTTCAGTTCTAGTGTAGACAACTGATGTATATAAAAATGAAAATTTGGCTTTGGAAAGTTGATTCGATTGAGCCTTTGAAAATAAATTAATTAAGCGAAAAAAATACCGTGGAAAATCTACTCTCATGAATTTGTAAAAAAATTCTCTAAGCCTTGTTAAGTAAGTCAGAATTATTGAACAGTTTCTTTTGCCAACGAACGAGATTGGTTTTACAATACTTTACGATTAATTGAAACAACATTTTCAACTGACGTATTGGAAAATCGTATGTTTGATACATTCTTTAGTGATTGATTTATAAAATTTCATCCAAAACTTCATGGTTTTGCTGACATAATTGGTTCGAATTTCGCCCCTAATTCCCCTATATGAAAATAAACTTCCCGTTCTCCACTTCGAGCGCCATATTTCATCTTCTTCATCCTTCCAGTTCAAAATAGTTTTGAAGGGGATGCAACAGCATTTCGTGATCGTCAAAGGTGTTGGATTGAAAAGTTTTTATTTTTCTCTTCTTTTTCATATTTTTTCCGCAACCAGGAAGTTGGTTGAAAGTTGAAAATAGGACAGGAAAAGTGATATTTGTTTGCACACTACCATGGACAACTTTCATTCGGTGGTGCTGGACGATGACTTTGCCGACGGAAAACTTCTTAATTGAAGGATTGAAAGCAGATTGGATGCGGGAATTTCCGACAGCAGGTGGAAATAAAACTTTGCAGAATAATATTTAAGCATGAACGTGATGGAAAGCTGGAAACGTGTGCACCTATGTCTTCTTCTTCTTCTGAAATTCATGCGTTCAAACTGGAACATAACCTCATTTATGCAATGGAATAGGACTTGCAATGCTCATTGTACGTATGTATATTCCAAGAAATGATTTACTAAATTTACACATGTCGATGAAATAGTTCATCAACCTTCTGAAGTGTTCTTCAAAAAGAAGTTTTTTTGTTTAATAATTTTATGTTAATGACAAAAGCATTACCATGCAATCATCATCTTTTGCCAGGAAATGTTCAAAAAAATCACCATATACTCTACTTCCTTTTCTCATAATAGCATCTTTTAAAGCGGCCGCTTGACGTTACAGATCATTAGTGAGCAGCTTAATACGTTCCTTCCGGCTGATTTAGCCCTCTTTCGGTCGTAAGAACTGCCAAACTGGGTAGGTAGGTATATATGAATGTGCAAGATAAGGCGCAGGTACGCTCTGCCGCTTGGATTTCCAAAACGAGCAGAAAGTGCTCTCCATTCTAATTACATCAAGCATGTTTAATTCAATTTTATTGCTTCATTTAATGCCTTCTCAGCCAACATACGCCATGCCGGAAGCGCCGTGATCCGCGAACCAGAAATCGTGCGATTCCTAAGTTACGTAAAAGAGGATTTTTTATTTTATTTTTTAATCCTCCGTGAAGCATCCCACGCGAAGGATGTGGAACCAAATACCTCTAACATTTCAAATTCCCCACGTTAGTGAACGGTTATATCGAATATAACATAAATTACGGCATTATCACTATATACAGGATGTTATCATAACGCTCTTGTTGTTGTAGTTGTTGCTTTACTGTTCAGTTCACCGATAAAGTGATACCACAAAGACGGGTAGCTGGCAATCGCAGAATCAGGCAACCGAGAACAGGGCTGATGCCATAAATTTTCGTTATGTCATAGTAGAAAGTGTAGCAAGTTTAGAACAGGGGTAGCAACGAGAATTCGAACTTGATAAACGACACACGATAAAGTTAGATGATTTTGAATCGAGCTTTTGGATCGATTTTTAAGCTTTTCTCAGATTGCTCAATATAGTCAATATTACCTAAGCCAACATTTTTCTATAAAACCATTCCCGAAAAGATTTACTGGTAAACTTACCTTTTGCAAACTATGTCTGCGATCTGTAAAGAGAATATAAAATGAAAAAGCGATTAAACCATTGCTTTGACATTCATGTTTTTTTTACACGTGAGTAGAAAACATAAATCACAAGCTTGATAAAACAAACACAACACGAAAGGAAAATTGTATGTTCACTTTCGGAGTTTAAGGTGAAGGTTGGACGAATCAATAAATAGCTCCTTCTATGCTTATCTGTAAATCCGCCTCGATCGCGGGCATCATACTGAATCTGCACCTCTGCTGCCATGCATGCTCGTTTAGTTGATTAAACTAGTTCTGATCCAGCAAAAAACTGGAAACGGAAATGCCAAACAATCATAATGGTGGAGATTCAACCAACCTGCACCTTAAGCATTGCTCATTCCATCGAAAAGCTATATAAATTCACTAGCCCATGAATAGTGATGGAATGGTTCGGTAGCAGCAAAAAAACGAATGACTACTCTGTCGAAGTTCAGAACCCCTTTGACACTAGCAGAGAAGTGAGGAACTATGTACATCCTGGAAAAGGTCAGCCAATATGCTGAGCTGACTTGCAGATCAAACCGGCGGTGCGGCGGCATGAGCTCAGTTAGGACTATGTCCGGTGCCACCAACTAGAGAGGTGGAAAAAGGAAGAGTGAGGTAATGGCTCGGCCAGATCGCATTGGTCAACCAGTTGGAAAACAGCACGTAAAGCGTACCTGTCACCCGTTAACTTGCCACACCGCAGAAGCGGGCTGCCAGATTATACAGTTTGACCTTTCTCGGCAGCAGATGTATGTAGAGTCGGTTGCATGCCTGTGGTCTGCTCAACCAAATCCTTTGCAGTGTGTATGTGTGTATATGTTGGCCCAACCGAATGTATGATGCCCATCGTCATCAACCGCCGGCACGTTTCAATATGCATCGAGATTGGCTTTAATCATTCGGTTCAGGATATAACCTCTCCTTTGACGAGCTATTATTTCCAATAATGCCTACGTGCCATGATAATCAAATTGAGTATTTTGGCTAGGGATGATCTCTGTATGAACTGTTTGACTCATATAATAGATAACTGCCATTATCACCAAACAATTTTTGTATTTATTGCACGTAAACTATAACAATAAGAGCTTTATTTGAAATTTGAACCATAAAATCAAATTAAATAATGCTCAACCCTAGACTGATAATCCAGCTGCTAAAATCGAATATAAGTTATCCGTATAGACAATCATCAGGTCTGTTTGAACTAACCCCCATCTCAAAAATGATCTGACCTCTAGCTACGAGGAATATAAGCTATTGATAACGGTGTTCCTGTTGATTTTAGTAGAGTAGATCGTTTGAGGACTTTTATAAGCATCCTAGCTGTGGATAACAAATACAGTAATGGCTAAAATATACTGCACACCCGTATTTTTCAGATTTCCTTATCGATGCCCATTGTTTGATAATAAAAATCATACTTTGTTCCACTTGCAGACGACGTGGCATGCTCTTAACGAGGTTTTGCAAATAACGCTGGTCGTTTGATTGCCATGTCGCTTGTAAAGATTCTGAGAGTAGAATCATGTTGGTTACGTTGGTTCTGTCCATTTTTGAATCTAAGATAGACCACATATTTTCAATCGGATTGAATTGATCGGACTGACCACAAGTCCGGAGACTGTGGTGACCATTCCAATGAAAAATTAGACACAATGATTTGCTTGTAACATTTTGACGAGTGAGTAAAAATTTATCAAAGTTTCACTAAAACTTGGTAAAAGTGTAATGTTTTCATCACAATCGAACAAGTGGTTATTGAGATTGAGAGTCGTAAAAAATCTACCTTCGTCCCACAGATGGATAAAAAATCAGTGGGGATGTGTTTAACACACGACCGGTTGACGTAGACTATGGTAAACCGTTTGATTCGTTTCGTTAGTTTCGTAGCGGAACATTCACAGAGAAAATAATAATGAATTTCAACAGACGCGTAAATTTCCCACTCATTCAATTACAATCCAAAACAAGCGTAAAAAAGAATTTTTTGCAATCTTTCATACAACAGACATGAATTCAGCGACATCAGGATTACATTTAAATGAAATATTCCATGAATTTGTGTGAAATCTAGCATACCCTTCATATGCATTAGATAACATTAAATGTTATGAAAATTAAATGTTTATTTCAAACTATGTTGCCATGCACAAAGAAAAATACACACAGGCGGGTAAATTTTCCTTCTTCAATTGTAAGCCAAAGAAAGCGTAAACAACGAAATTGTTTGCAATCTTTTGTACGCCATACAACAATGTTGGCATTCTTCCATACAACAAACTACATTCAGGCGTTATCTGACTTAAATTTATAATAAATATC
>JAHHFK020004516.1:0-85000 GCA_024533555.2 Aedes koreicus
TTCTTCAAACTTGGTCGCATCCTTATCGTTAATTGTCTCGCTCAGCGCAAGATCCACGATGGTACAAGAAAAGGTACAAAACGTAATTATTTCCTGACCTGCACAAATGATGGAATAACATGAGGAACAGAAAGTGGTAAGCGACGGATCAGGCGAAAACGTTTTTGTTTGATTTTTAAAAAGGGAAAACGCAAAACTGGTTTACTGCTTACACTGGTCAGAGCAACCCTTGGTTGCACTTCGCGGATATGTCATGCACTTTCTCCTCCTTGAGCCTTTAGATGACATGTCATACAGTATGCATGGTTCGTTCGGAATAAAGACGTCGTTTATGTTGGATGCCTCGGTTCGTTGGCAAGGACTAGTGCCCTGCTTTAGCACAGGTTTACGACCGCGCGGTTCACTGTTGAATAAACGAGTCGATAGCGGGTACCTGGGGTCAAAGCACGCTCAAAAATACGGTCGGGTGAAATCGAAAATCAGTAGGTAAGACATATTTAAGTAATGTTCTTAAGTATGTAGGAAATGTCGTTTTTGTACGAAATAAAAAGAATTGGGCCTAAATGTCAACCTTGGGGCACCCCCGAGGTGACAGAGGTAGGTTCTGAAAGTTTATTTTGAAAACGAACAATTTGTTTGCGATGCGGTAAATATGACTGCAGCCAATTTAACAGTCCAAGTTCCATTCCAATTGTTTGCAATTTGAAGGGTAATAATGGTGTGTCGATTCGGTCAAAGGCTTTACTGAAGTCAGTGTAAAGAGCTTCTACGTGCTTGCCATTGTCCATTGCATTTAAAATAAAAGTTACAAATTCAAGCAGATTAGAAGTGGTTGAGGGACCTTTTAAAAAGCCGTGCTGTTTGCTTGTAATTTGATTTTTTACTTGCTGAAAAATATTTTCATTCAGGAGAGATTCAAAAAGTTTTGGGATGCAAGAGATAATTCCACGATAATTGCGGATGTCTGATTTGAAAATCGGAACCAAATAAGAAGATTTCCAAATAGTGGGAAATGTTCCGCTCTTAAGAGACATTTTAAAGAGAAGTTCTGAAGGAAGGGCAAGTTCTTTCAAAATACGGGTGCAATACCGTCTGGACCTGGTCCCTTAGCAGCATCCAAGTTATTTAGTGCATTGAGAATTTCGTGAGGAGGTAATTGATTTACAGATATATTGTTGGAAAATTTAGGAATGAATGCAAAGAAGTCGCGATCACGGTCTTCTTCGGAGAATGTAGTGTATACTATTTGGAAGAAATCTGCAAAAAACTTGCAGATTTCAGAAGGATTATCACCTACATTTCCGTCAAAATGCATTCGTGGGGGAAATTGCTATTTTTCAATTTCGTTTTTACATAATTGAAGAAATTCTTAGGGCATGATTTGACTTCAGTTTCGACGATTATATTGTTCATGTGCAGAATTAATGGCCGTGTTACGTTGGTTGCATATGTCATAATAATTTTGCAAATTTGTGCTAGAGTTTTGCTTTTTATATAATTTGTGTGCTTTTTGTTTTTTGTTCTTTAAATGTTTCAAATGTGGATTGAACCACACTGGTAATTTATTGTTTTGGGTTCGTCTTCTTCTTTTCATTGGTACAGTTTCTGAAATAAGGTACTGAATAATTGAATGAAGTTTGTCTACTTCAGTGTTGACATTTCCTTCAATACTTATTATGTTCTGCCAATTTATTGTACATAGTCTACGTTTTGCTTCTTCGTAATTTGCTTTATGATATTCCAGCACTTCCTCGAATTTCCAGTCGCTGGGAAAGGGAGTATTATGTACGAAGATTGAATATTCAATTGCTGTGTGAAATACTTCATTTTTCCATAAAGGTGACAATGAAGTACTCGCACAAAAATCTTCAGTGCAATTCGTAAATAAGAGGTCTAAAAATGCATTTTGCTGATGTGAAATTTGGTCGAATAGAAATTGTAAAGTTTCGTCTTCGCCTACGACTGGGAGTAGAATTGATTCATTTTCGATGTCAGGGATGAAGTTCGCATTCCGTTTATTAAAGTTACCATAAATATGCAGTCTTACTTCCGGTTCCATATTTGACGTGATAATTTCGACATTTTGAAAAAAATAATTCGAAAGATTGTTTATGGTCATGTTCGGGTGGGAAATATATAGATGCAAAAATGTGTGTTTCATCAGCAATGAGTGCTTTAACCCAGACATGCTCAAATTCTTTGTGCTTGATAGTTTTTAGTTCTTGAGAAGTAAAGTCTGCATTGATGGCAATGAGAACTCCACCTCCAGATTTTTTATTGCTATGTTGCAAATTACGGTCATGCCGGAATACATTAAATTTATTTCCAAAAATGTTACGCTTTCATCCCAGCTTGTTTCGGTTGCCAGAATAACGTTTAAAGAAGAAGCTAGAAGCTTTTGTTGAATTTCTTTCATTTTGGCTGGGATTTTCATGCGATTGAAATTTTGGCAATAAACCAAAATTTCAGTCACATTCTGTTGAGAAGGCGAAGACAGTTATGGAGGATTAGTCATACTTAAAATACTATGAAATGATACTTCTTCCAAAGGGCACGTTATTTTTTTCCGAAAATTTGCAGGCTCTTGACTCCAAGATGGACCATACCGAATAGTCCATCGGATTCAAATCCGGTGAGTTAGAAGGCCATTCATCTTTCGTTAAAAAGCTTGGGGAAATGCGGTCGCAAAGACTAATAGTCTTTTTTGTTCCATGAGCCGGCGCTCAGTCTTGTTGAAAAATCCATTCATTTTTGCCGAAATGCTGCGATGCCCAAGAAGCTTCTGTGTCAGTAAGTAGCTCTGATATACCGCTTGATTCACTTTCACCCCATTGGCGATGAAGATCAAAGGAAGTTTGCCGGAATGAGTTATTCCAGCCCAAACCATAACAGAAGCGGGATGATGACTCCTTGAAATACTTCCACGATTTTTGGAAGCAGCAGGAAGCAACTGCCGATCATTTTGGTGGTTGTGATGCTGCCCGATTGTGAAAACTTTTTCATCGGTGAACAGCACTGACCGATAGCGGCCCTCGGATAAGCGGTTCGGGAGAACCTTAGCTTTTCTCAACCGGTTTGCTTTCATGGTGTCATTTAAGTAGTGATTCTTGCACAGTTTATATGACTGAAGTTTTAAATCGTCGTGAACTATGGGTCCAAAGGAAGATTTTGAAATTCTCAGTGATTTCGCCAATTTTCGGATGGAAATCGAGGAATTTCGCTTGATTCGTCGCCGGATAATCTCGCGCATTTGTGGAGTCGGAACGGTGCGCTTTTTTTCTCCCTACGCGGTCATCTAGCGTAACAAGCTGTTGGTATCGTTTTATCACTCACTGTAGATTTTGCCATATTCAGGGTCTTTGCAATCACTGAACAGGTTTTTCCTTTTCGAAAAAGTTCAATTACAACTAAGCATACCAAACTTACTGCGTATAAAAACAATGGGTCAAGATGTTAAACCATGTAGGTATGCTTAGTTTAATCCGCTTGGTTGTGTTGAGGCGTGCCGACAAAGTCTGTACGGATAATTTGCAGACACCCTGTACATGTTTTGAAGGGGAGTCACCAAGATAATCATGTCCACTTTCATTAAACGTTTCGCCAAAAACGATTAATGTATAGACTATCTCCCCTCTACACACCTGGCCACGTCCTTACAACTATATGCAAAATTTATAATTGTCTTGAGCACTTTTGCGAATTTGCTGGAACCCGAAACAACCGTCATGGACATTCTAGAGATAAAAAATGGGCGGTTTTTGTTTTAAATATTGTACTCGAACAAACTTCTTTTGTGTATTGTGAACTTTTTATTGCATGGTTTAAAATTGATAAAATTTTGGGTACTAGTTAAGAGTGTAATGTTTACAAGTGCAAAATTTCTTCACAATCGTTATCGGGATGGCTTCCAAGCAAGAAGTGCTTCGACAAAGATTATGCGCGCATTCGTGGAAAATCCAGGCCAATCCCACAGGTGGATCGCGAAACAGATGGGAATCGGCAACTCGACCTTGTCCCGTGTGGTAAAATCGTTCAAGGAGACCCAGACGACCCAGCGGCGAGCGAAGACGACCGACCCCGTGAACGCAAGGAAGGTGAGGGATTACTTCAAGCGCAATCCGAACCATTTGATTCGGGACGTGGCCAAGAAGGTCAATTCTTCCGTCTGGTTTGTTCATCAGATATAATGACTTCATGTCTTCATGGTAAGGAAGGAAATCGAACTGATAAACAGAATATGGTGGCCGAACCTCGCGTCAGGAAGCTGCACCGCGAGTGGTTGGTGCAGCCGAAATGCATCGTAATGGACGACGAGACGTATATTAAAGCGGATGCCAAGCAGATCCCCGGCCTGGAGTTTTTCGTCGGCAGGTCCCGCCTGGATCTTCCGGATATGATCCAAAAGAAGAAGATCGACAAATTTGCCAAGAAGTACTTGATGTGGCAGGCGATCTGTGGGTGCGGTAAATTCAGAAAGCCGTACATTACGATTGGCACCCTCAACGGCCAAATATATAAAGAAGAATGCCTCCAGAAGTGCCTGCTGCCCTTCCTCCGATCCCAGGAAGGTGACACTTGGTTTTGGTCGGATCTGTTTTTGTCCCAAAGAAGGGCAATCCGCCAAACTCGCCAAAATAGAAAAATTCTGGGCGATTATGTAGGGCAATCTCCGGAAAACAAGGAAGGTCTTCAAAAAACGACCAGGATTTGAAGAAAGAGTGGATGAAAGTGTGTAAGAAAGATGGCGCAAGTGTTGCACAGGATTTGATGGGTTGCGTTAAGTCCAAGTTGCGGGCATTTAGCCTTGAAGAGGAGGTTGAATAATCCAACTTTGCAGAAACTTACACATAGTTAATTGTGTTTTTACATTTCCTGAGAGTTTCAAAAATATCCAACTTAAAATGAAGTTTTGGCTATTATTTTTTGTCTGTAGCTTATTTTTCGAGTACAATCTATACGTTGATGAATGATTTCTACATATAGAAAATAAAATAATACAATTTATCTTTATTACAGCCAACCAACCCGCTTCGAATCCTTATTCCTTCATATTAGTACACAGTTAAAACATTTTTATAATTTTCAATTGAGTTTCATGCACATAATTGGAGCATTGAAAAAGATTTAAAATTCCAGTTGAATATAAAGTTACACGAGGTGAAAACTAAAGTTGACCTTATTTTTACACGAAATATCTCATGAAATCTCTCCACTTCTCTGTTTTTTGTTTGCTTACTATTCATGAAGATGTTGACTTCACTGAACTAGACTTTCATCGAGGGGACTATGGTTATCGAAATGAGTTGCTTTCGCAAGTTGACTGGACTGAGGTGTACACAGAAAAAAATTATGAATTTTAACAGGCGGGTAAAATTTCCCTTCGTTTAATTGTCAGCCAAAGGAAGCGTAAACAACGAAGTTGTTTGCACCTTTTCATACGCCGTACAACAATGTTGGCAATCTTCCATAAAACAGACTACATTCAGGCGTTATCTGGCTTAAATTTACATGAAATATTCCATTAATTTCTACCAAATCTAGCATTCCCTTTATGTGCATTAGATAACGCAAAAAATTAAATGTTTCTTTTTATCTGTGTACCAAAACCTCGATGTTGATAATACCGCCGTTACTTCATTTAATTGGATTCTACATAACTGTATCAGTCAAGCTGTACCGCGAAGGAGGCCCCCAAGGAGTCCAGCTTGGTCTAATGCGCATCTTCGTACCCTGCGACCATATTGACCATGCTGAAATATCGGTGCAAAAAAAAAAGCCGAGGTGAATTCATCTTATTAATACTGTATAATACTGTATACGTAGTTTTCACAAACCAATTCATACTGTATGTCATATTTTTAAGTTCTCCGTGGGTTACTCTAGTTATTTGGGATATTTCACGCATAACAAAGCATGTGTATTAATAAGATGAATTCACCTCGGCTTTTTTTTTGCACCGATATTTCAGCATGGTCAATATCGGGTGAAAAAGGGAAATACTCATGTTGGTGCGTCAACTTTGACGCCAGCTGTAGTGCAAAGCACTTAATGAAAACAGTTCAAATTTTGTCCACATTATTTCCTTTATTTGTTTAAGCTATGGTGACATTTTTAGTATGCTACCCAAATTTTTCACAGAAATACGGATTTTTGAAATTGGTATGTTTTTTCACATATGTTATGAAAACTTTAAATTTATAAAGTCTATCAACATGAAATTTCGGTCAAATAAGGTCTATATATTGGTTATAATTTTGTCAAATTTTCAGCTAAAAATATTGATAATTGACAAAGTTACAGAAGATTGAACATGGCGTTTTTTGGAAGCAAAATTATGCTCGGCTTTTTTTTTGCTACTGAGTGTTTACTTATTATTCAGGACTTTTTATTAGTTGCTCACTATCATGATCAAAACACGCACCCTTTTCAATAATGAAGCGAAAAAAAAAATTTTTAATTAAACCAAATGTATTTTGATGTTTAATGAATGACAATTAGAGAATAAGCAACAATGAAAAAAAAAACTGTCAAGCAAATGAAAACGGAACTTTTTGTCGTTTTCCTAAATTATTTGATATCAGGTATATGTAGATTGTTCCTAGCTTCGTCTAAGAGTGAATTGCGGTTAAACCCGCCAGTATCACACCTGTTTCAGTGCCTTCAAATAAACGTACTACGACGTGGCAATTTAAAGAAAGCATAGTGTGATACTATCACTGCTGATCATGTTCTTGGTCTCCCATGCTGGCCTTTTGCATGAGATTAGCCCTCTCACCTACGACAAGGTGACAACCATGATCTTCGAAAGGGAAAGCAGAAGATGTCAAAGTTTGCCAAAAAAATATATGATTTGGCAAGCAATTTGCTCGTGTGGAAAGCGGAGCACCCTATTCGTGACAACTGGAACGGTCAATGTGTACGGCAGGTGTACCTAAAAAAATGCCTCCAAAAGCGTCTACTTCCTTTTCTGAGGTCACACGAGGGTCCTACTATTTTCTGGCCGGATTTAACCTCGTGCCATTACTCGGAAGAGGTTTTGGAATGGTACAAGGCTAAGGAGGTCAATTTCGTGCCGAAACATCTCAACCCCCCGAACGCACCGGAACTGCGGCTAATTGAAAAGTACTGGGCCATCATGACGGAGGAAGATATGAAGTAAAAATGAATGGCCACGGAAAAAGAAGTTGGTCCAAATATTTTACAGGACCTTATGAGTAGTGTAAAGAAGAAGGTTTCTGCATTTGGATATGGAAATGAAATTGAATAAAATAAACATAGGAAAATATGAATAACATGTTTTATTTTACTCTCTGAAAGTTTGAAGATGATTGGTTGAACGGGCGAATTTTGCCGAATATTTGTGTGTGTCGCAATTTGATTCCGTACACCCTTTATTGCCGCCAAAGATGTTTGTATGCAAAGCAACAATTTGATGAAGCCAGTCGGATTTATCGTGGATACAATCGGTTCTTGTACAAAATGTACGTCAGGCGGAGGCAGCATGGTCTTTGGCGAAACCCGAAACGTTTTTGGAGTTTTGTAAGTTCAAAGCGTAAGGAGAGTGGTTTGCCGAATGCACAACGGTTGAAGCATATTGTGAGCTTTTCTCTCGGCCATTTACTAGCCTGTTTTAAGACCGGATCTGAACTGTAGAGGAGTTAGAATTTGCTGTTGATCAAGTTCCAACACAGATAAAAAGAAACAATGAATTTTCTGTGTTATCTAATGCACATAACGGGAATGCTAGATTTGGCAGAAAATAATGGGATATTTCATGTAAATTTAAGCTAGATAACGCCTGAATCTAGCCTGTTGTATGAAAGATTGCAAACATTGTTGTATGGCGCATGAAAGATTGCAAACAATTTCGTTGTTTACGCCTCCTATGGCTTGGAATTAAACGTGGGGAAATTTTACGCGCTTGTTAAAATTAATTATTTTTTTCTGTGTGCCTTTGACATTGTGAACCATGATATTCTTCTTGCATAGCTACTTCGAGTTGGCGTCCAAACAGAGTATGTAATTGGCTCCGCTCGTACCTAAGCAACAGACAACTCAATGTGAAAATTTGATCAAAATTGTCTACTACTTCTCTCCGTACTTTGGTGTACCACAAGGTAGCAACTTGGGTCCACTGCTGTTCGTGTTATTTTTCAACGACGTGACGATCCTGTTAGTAAACGGTGGAATGCTGATTTATGTAGACGATTTGAAAATATATGTCGTAGTACGTAATGAACCCTAGTAGCATACATGTTGCCATTTCTTTGAGAATACATAAATGTAACTTTGTTAGTCATAATTTAAAGTGCTGCAACTAATTATGATCGTGCTGTGCTGCTTGAGAAGCTGATTGCAGGCAACTCCAACTAGATCGATTCGCTCGTTGGAGCAGGTCAAACTTTCTTAAAGTCAGTGTATCGAAGTGTTGTGTCAAATCGTATCGGGCTATTATGTACCCCTACATGATTGAAAAAAATATCCTGACACATAGCATCAATAAATGTAACGTTATTTCTTTACACCGAAAGTGCAAGCCGATGAAATGCGACTATCGTATTTTCGAACGTCAAAGGCTAATGCAGATCAACCGGCCGCGTAGTGGCAGGTTACCAAATAGCGTCTCGTCTCCGTGAAACCGCAGGAAGGACAGCTGGTGCTTCTGGAGGCACACATCTCGGTAGATTTGCCCATTCATGGTACCCGTCGTGCTTTATGGCTGGCTCATCTCTCCACACTCACAGATAGCCAACCGTGATGTGGCACCGTAAAACTCCTGCACCGGCAAAGGATTTGTGTCTGCCTTGATATAAGTCTCGTCGTTCATCACGACGCACTTCGGTTTCGTTAGCCACTTTCGGTGCCGCTTTCTGGCACGGGTTTTTGGCTACCATGTTTTGATTTTTCGTTCCGGTTTGGTGCCTTCCTGATCTTGTGGACGTCGAAGTCGGCACGTTTCAGTGTTTTTTTCGACAAATGGATGGATACCTCTGCCTTCTTCGTCACATCGAAAAGTTCGGTCGACGTTTGAACATATTCAACACCTTCCTTGCCTTCACCAGATCAGCCTTCGATTTTCTGCAGCTGCATGACCACCGCTGGGTCGTCTGGGTCTCCTTGAATGACTTCAAAATCCGGGGTACCGTCGAATGATGGAATCCCAGGTGTATTCCGATCCATCTTTGGGATACAGTCGGATTTTACACGGCAGCGTACATAATTTTAGGTGGATCTGCTCTTGTCCCGATGCCATCTCAATAACCACTTGACAGATTGTGATGAATGTTTCAGTCAAAATTTCATCAAATTTCACCCACATGCTAAAATGTAACAAGTTACAAAAGTTGATTTTTTTTCGAGTCCACTAAATTCTATTTTCAGTGGGAGCTTACACTCATCTGACTTTAAGATAAAGGCTTTACTAGCGAACCGTTACCTCCGAACATAGCACGTGACAAAAACTCACATGCAACAAAAACGTGACAAAAACTTACATGCAACTCACACATACACCTTCGGATATTTTACACACCAAAACTATTAAGGCTGCTCTCCAAGGGATCCCGCAACAAATTAAAGATGAATCAGAGGCGAAACTGATAACTACTCACCATTTTCTTGACCAGCTGACGGCATGCCGCGGCAGTTGGAGCCACCACACGTTTTACTTCAAATTGGAACCTGGTTTGGAAGAATAACTACAACAAAAAACTATTTTCTGACGAGTGATTCCTTTACTTTCTACTGCTTATGTAAAACTACACCACAGTGAACTTGCTTTACCGACAGGAGAGAAGAGATGATCCAAATTATCAGACATGTGGGCAATGTGAAACAATAGAACATACGTTGTTTTCTGAGTGTCATACACTCAGGAAATCGTACGATTTTCATACGATCGGAACTATGAACCACAAAGCAAGGGTCCAAGACTCATTCCATACGAAATTGTATGAAATGATTATTGTTGCATTGGTCGAGAAAGATATGCCTCTTATACACTTTCAATTGACTACTTATCAAGCGTGTATAGTCTCGTGGGATTGTAGCTCGTCTCTGGAACCCGGGATTCATGGTTCGAGTCCCGATTACAACTTTTGTTTTCTGTGAGGATATTTTTTATACGATCGGCCTATGAACTTCTTTCCATTAGAGAATCCTATGAAATTTGCAATAATATCACCTGGCAAATTTCCATAAAGGGTGAACACGAAATTATTGCGACACATTCAACAGGGCATAACTTTTTTACCATTTCGTAAAAATCAACAAAATTTTGCACACTTTCTCATTGATGTGTATTGTTTACATGCTGTCAAACTCGAAGTCTTGTTTTTCGATTCAACGAAAATTGAGGTGAACCAACGCGAGTCGAGAGAACAAATTCTTTCCAAACACCTGGAATTTCCTGACCTGTCGCACCGGCAGTTGGGAAAAATGTTGAACATTCACCATTCAACCGTCTCCAGAGTGTTGAAGCGGTTCCAGGAGCGGTTGACGTTGGACCACGGCAAAGGAGCTGGAAGAAAACCGGGACCGGAGAACAAAAAGACGGAGGGAAAGGTGAAGCGGATGATTAAAGCAAATCCCAACGTCACAAGCCGTGATTTGGCTAAAAAGATCGGCATGTTGCAGAGCTACGTCCAGAATGCAAAGAAGAGAGCTGGACTACATACATACAAGGTACAGAACTTCCCAAACCGCGATGAGCGGCAACAATCGACGGCTAAAACTCGGGAACGGAAGCTCTACGAGAAGATGCTGACAAAATATGGCTGCTGTGTGATGGACGACGAAACGTATATAAAAGCCGATTTTAAGCAAATTCCGGGGTTGGAGTTTTTCACCGGCAAGAGCAAGTTCTATGTGGACGACAAATTTAAGAAGAAGAATTTGGCAGGCCATCTGCTCTTGCGGACTGAGGAGTGAGCCTTTCGTGACAAAGGGCACAGTAAATTGCGAGATCTACAAATCTGAGTGCCTCGAGAAGCGCCTTTTGCCGTTCTTGCAGCAGCACGACGAAGCTCCGCTATTTTGGTCAGATTTGGCATCATGTCACTATTCTAAAAGTGTCCTGGAGTGGTATGAGGCCAATTCTGTCCATTTTGTTCCAAAGGACATGAATCCGCCAAACTGTCCGGAGCTGCGCCCGGTGGAGCAATGCTGGGCAATGATGAAGCGGGAACTTTGGAAGAGCAAGAAGACAGTCAAAGACGAGAAGGACATGTTAAGAAAATGAAAAAAAAACTGAGAAACTGGTACCGGATGACACTGTAAAGACTTTCATGGAGGGCATCAAGCAAAAATGCTTTCAATTTTACACTCAAGGCTCCATCGATTAACTTTTCTTTTGATTTTTGAAGTAAAAATATGTATAAAACTACCCTAAAATTTTGGTTTGATTCTAAACATTATTAGAAAATTGGCATGACATTTTCGGTGTCGCAGTAATTTCAATAATTACAATATTCCTATGAATTCCTTTCGATGTTTTCGCTCAGCTTAGGGTTAGCAATGTGTGGCAAATAATTGTTAGAGATTAGTCAGCAACAAAATATTGTTTTTGAGCATTTCCCTGCATTAAAATGTGAAAGAAGATTAAGATAAAAAAAAATTCAAAATGTTTTTAAGATATATCATGAAAAATTTGATTGTTCCTTACCAAAATACATTCACTGACTTATTAAGAAGCTATTAGGTAATATACAAACCAAGTTTTTTTTTATACCGAAGTCAGTAAAAGTTTCACTGACTTTGAAACAGCTGAGTGTTCAATACGCAGTTCAGTAAAAGTACAGGGTGCGGCAGAAAATAATGCGAACATTTGTTCTATTTCTTTCAAATCCCATTTTCAACTTATTCAAGCAATAATATCAACATTTTCGAGTGCAGTTATCTTTATAAAGTCCTTTTAAACAAATTTATTCAATGTGTCTTTCATTTTTATTAATAACATCCTCGAGCCGACGCCGGAAGCCAGAGCATGTCTTTCGGACGTAGTTCTCCGACATTGACTGCCATGTGCTTGTTATGGTTGACTTCTGGGATTTCACACTAGGGTGTGATGTTTTGCAGGCTCGTGCTACCAACGGATTAAGATCTGGACTGCTAGAGGGCCACAAATCCTTCGGCCAAAACTGTTATCGTTCAACCATTGTTGTGTTCGCTTGGACGTGTGACACGGCGCTCCATCCTGCTGTAGGACAACGTTTTGGTCCTTGGGGAAGTTGGCCTTGTCCCAGGGAAGCACTTGGTCCTTTGAAATACCGATATACACTTCGGTATTGATTTTAACTCCATCATCAATGAAAACAGTCCGCATTTTCAAACCGTTGGACGCCACCAAGCCAAACATCATGACACCAGCCGGGTATTTGGTTTGAAATTTGTATTTTACTTTTTCCGGAACGTTCTCTATTTTCTGCGGTGAAATAAACCGGTTCGTGCGGCTGTTGGCCACAGCATCGATGCTGAAAAGCTTTTCGTCGGAGAACAGGATTATCATTTTTTCCTTCTTCAACAAGGAAATCAATCTCTTGGAACGAGTCACTCGTAGTTCCTTGACCCGGTCCGTATTCAAGTGGCGTTTCACTTTGGCTCTGGAAGATGCATGCAGGTCTTCTTTGATGATTCTCCGCATGGATTTCTCCGAAATATTGGCTTCCTTTGCAAGTTTTCTTATGGAACGCACCGGGTTGCGAGCAATTTTTGCACGGATCGATTTGATCAAGTTCGGCGTGCGTGCAAAGCGCGGACGTCCGCTTCCCGGTTTCCGCTGCTTAGGACCATCCTGCAGGGACTTTTTTATGCGGTAAACTGTTGCCAAATGGCACCCTACCACCTCGAAAATCTCTTTAGGCTTTTTCTGGGCGAGCAACAAACTGGTGATCACTTCTTTCGCGAACATTTTGACGAATTTGCAATAAAACAAATAGAATGATTGGATGCAGCACTTGAAAGTGAACATAAACAAATACACTTTCGACAGAAATTAGTCACTAGTTACACGAATTAACCCAATACTCAAGTTTGAACATTTTCTCATTATTTTCTGCCGCACCCTGTATTTTTACTGAACGATCGTCAAACTACTGAAGCATTTCAACTGTCAAAAATTACTGAACAACTCATTCCGCAATACGAAAGTTCAGTATAATTTACAGACTTTCAATTTGCCGTCGCGTTAGTAATCAAAATTGTAGAAGATTTGACAGGTATAATTTTAACCGAACGGTATATCAGTATAGATTTCAGGAACTTTTTACGTCTAGCTCAAGTATTTGTTATTATTTTATCGAAAATCAGTAGTTGTTATACTGAGCAGTAGAGCTGACAATGAAATTTTAATGTTTACTAATGACATCAGTAAAATATTAACAAATTGTACGTACGTATTGTGTGTACGTATAAAACTCTAAATTAAGCATTTTCTAAAAGAAAAAAAAATTACCCTTAATACTTTCACTTAAAAAAAACACTGTTAAAAAAACTTTTTAGAGCGTATTAGAAGAACGAATGTGATTGGGAAACTAGGATAATTTAAAATTAACGCAAGCACATTCCCTTAAAAAATTTCTCTGGTGGAATTTAAAGGAATTTGCTCGCGTTTATTTTTTATTTAAAAAAAAGTGATCAAATAAACTGTCAATTTTAAATTTTTCTAGTCTCCCAATTACCCCTAATAGTCAAAGGTTTTTTTTTTCAAAACCTTCATACGCCTCTGCCGTACACGATCCCTCATTTAATGATTGCATACCGTATCTGTGTAGTCGTACTCTAGCACAAAAAAGGGAGTTTGCAAAAATGATTGCCTATAAAAAAAAACAAAACAAACAAGAAAACAGTAAAATGAAGGAAGCGAAAAAAATTGCACATAAACACCGGGAGAGGCGGAAATCGTCATCATTGATGATCGTCGTCGTGGTCGTGGTTGTCATGTGGTGCAGGCAGCAGTGCAGCAAAAAAATACACTCCGCATACATACAATAACAGGAACGGGTTATTCAAACTGAACATAAAATAACCTAACAAGCGCACACGAAGATCGCATCGGTTCGGTAGGGACAAAACCCGAGGGGGAATTGAGATGGGGCGAAAATTAAATTAAAGTGGCACCATTGGCACGGACATACAAATGCAAAACAACACACAATGCCAGCACATGGTGGCTCAAACTCAAATACAATCACGAAACGTACTGGGTGTTGGTGGTGAGCTTCCTGTGGGAGGGAGTACCAGGAGGTGGCATACGCTGGGAACGATTAAAAAATCATGTGCTGCTGCAACATTGATGATTGTGTGTGATGGATGGAGTGAAATGGTTCACCATTAAAATTGTGGGATACACATTTTGCGACAGCAGAGATCGGAGTGCATGAGCGAATCTGATTTTCTTTATTTCGCGCAATGATTCATTGCTTTCTAGCTGGAGATGAGTCTTGGTATTTTATCACAGCTTTAGATTATTTTTATCTGGTAAATATGAAACCTTTAGGGTGTGAAGTTTAGATGCCTCAAAAAGTTCCGATCCTGCAATTGAACCCGCAGCTCAAATGGCTATTTCGTTCGTCAATGGACGTAAATTAAAAAAAAAAGAACATGGGAAAACTTATTGAAGGTATTTTGCACACTAAATAGCCGTTTTAACGATCCAATAAGAATTATATGTAGGTGTGAACTGAATCTTCTGAATGACCACTAAGATTTGGCCGTGTGAGGTAGAATTCTCTCTTAGATACTGGCTCAAAAACGTAAAGATAATGCAAGATAAAATACAAAGAGTGCTTTAGTGCTCCTCTGTCAATGATGATCTAGTCAATTGTAGAAGTAACAAATAGATCTAATGAGTAGTCTGTTAATGAAGTCCTTGACAACGCCATAATAAATCAAATCAATGGTTGTAGTGACAATACGTCCCCAACCAGGAAAAAAAAGTCCATGCACATACCCTACATTGTAGCCTACATCTACCCTTATACATTGTGGCCTAATTTTTTGGAATGGATATTTTACAAACCCCTTCTACTTGTTAGATAGGGGAAACGCATCGGTGTAGGCGGTATTGCTCTTCATTTAGTAATGTTTTGACGATATTCAACGTTGCTTAAGGGTTGAAGATCTTAAAATCAGTTAAGATGAATGCAACGTCACTTCGAATTTTTGAAGGCACAAATCTAAGAAACTATCATGGTTTCACAAGCCAAAGTTAATTCGTATTGCCGAGCGGCATACAAGTCATTCAAGGATGATCAGTGAAATTTTTTGTAGTTTCTTAAATTTGCCGTTTGTGGATAATTTTCGCTATAATCTTAACATTATGTCGTATTCCTCACATCACCATGATGTCCCCAAGAGTGGACAGTAATTTTTGCTATTACGAAAGATTTGAAGAGAAAGTGTTGATAGTTCTGTCAATAAACGGCGGGTTGTGAAAAATCGAATAGAAGTATTTTAAAATTGAGCGAAGAGCATATGATATAATTCTCCATCCAAGCACCCATTCCTTTGCCTTACATCCCCAATGCGGGGTAGGTCAAGGCAGGAACAAATTCGCCACCTTGATAGGCAAAAGAATGCGCGCCTGATCCAATGACTTTTACATAAGGTCCGGCTCAACAGGCAGCTTGGTTGTATTAGAAGAAAAAATATTGTGAACATTTCTAAGCAAGCGCGTGATGATGTCACACTACCATATCCTTTCTAGAACGTACATATATGGAATTAATGGAAATCTTTAATTTAATCCGTTTGTTGAATTGATTGTTGAATAACACCGTGTCCAATATATTCTCATACATTGGTGTCGCGCAACTACTACATGCTTCACGTATGCGTTGGTGTAGTGTTGCACTATGTTTATACATATGCTTTTAGGTTATGTTCGATTGTTTTCATTCGGTTTTTATCTTTTATCAGCGATGATGCTGTGATAATAAAGTGTTTGAAAGGTGAGCGCCTGGGCCCTATTTTTAGAAATTTCAAAAACCCTCGGAGTAAAGCGGGATTTTGTGTACCGAACCATCCGACGGTACCGTGACACCTGCTCGTTGGATGACCGGAAGAGATCCGGTCGTACTCGTATGATGCGGATTGCACGAGTTGTTAAAGTGGTTAGGGAACGGATTAGACGAAAATCACAGCGCTCTGTACTAAAATTGCCGCAGATCTGAATGTTTCGAGATCGTCAATGCACAATATACTGTAAAATGACCTAGGATTCCAAGCTTTCAAGAAACGTAAGGTTGACGGAGTTTCGGAACCTTCCAGGCAGAAACTCGAAAGAGCAAGTCTGCTTTTGTCGCGGCACGGTGGGGAAGAATTTATCTTTTCCGACGAAAGCTTCTTCGTCTTGCAACAATCCCACAATGTCCAGAACGACAGATTGCGAGCTTTCTCTTTTGAGAACTGTTTCAGAGAGTGATAGGAATATTCCACGGTTCCAAGTGCTGCTCAGTGATGGTTTGGGGAGGAATTTGCAAGCGAGGCAAATTACCACTGGTTTTCATCGAAAAAGGCGTTAAAGTGAATGTCGTATATTATATAACGGAAGTTTTGGGATTGGAAGAGGTGTTTGGAGATGATCACTATGTGTTTCAGCAGGGCGGAGCGCCATCGCATATTGCAAATCTCGTTCAGGGCTGGTGCCGAGAAAATTTGACCGACTTTTTGGACAAGAATGAATGGCCTCCCAGTTCACCAGATCTGAATCCCTTGGATTTTTCGATATGGTCATACATGCTGGCGAAGGTAAATGATCACAGGGCGTCTAATATGAACCAATTCAAAGCCGTAATCAAACGAATTTGAGACGAAATGCCGATGGAAGTCGTGCGTGCCACCTGTGCCGGTTTCGAAAAACCGTCTGGAGCTGGTCAAGAAGGTTAAAGGCGGTGTTATTCCAAAACATATGCTGTAGTTGATCAAGTATTATATTGCAATATCATGGGTAAAGTTATAATTAAACTCTGGATTACCAATTTGAAATAAATAGAGTTTTATTTTGTATGAGAATATATTGGACACGGTGTAAATGTGACATAATGCTTCTCTTAGCTTAAACGCTTTGCTTCCCAGAAAGATTCTGATTGTTTTGGAATGCAAAAATACATTCGTTTCATGTAGAACAAAATGGTAATACCATACTCCTTCTCCGTTCTATGTAGTTCTTATAATTGTAAGAATGGTCAAACAAAAGTGGAGCCATTGCGCGTTGTTCTAACATGAATAAAAATAAGCCAGTTGAAGGTAATCTGGGCATGATGTTTACAAGATCCTCGAGTTTGGGCGTTTTTTCTTTTTGGTAAGATGAAAGATTATTAATTAATTGTCAGTTTTGGCATCAGTCATCTACTAACTCGTTGCACGGGCCGTGCCTGATTTCTTTTGAAATAGGATTTATTTGTGCAACGTCAATTTGATACAAGTTTTTCGCTTCTGTGAAAGCCAATAAAGTGTTATAGGGGTATGTGGATTATAACATTGTTCGATAATAAATATAATAATATACCGGCATTTAATTTATTTTTTAATTTTGACAACCAAAATCTATTGAAAAACAAAACAATTATAAAAAATAATGATTGCAAGACAACACCATCCCTATTTCACCATTAAACACGCTACAAAAAACAGACTACCTAAACCAACGAACCAACCATTGATTTCTAGCATACATAAGTTGACTAAATATGTCATAATGGGAGCCCCCGTTACTGAAAATTAAGTGCTGTCACTTTGTATAAATGTCACTTAGTGAAATTGCATGTCAGTTTGTGAAAATAAAAATGATTAGATTTTTCTTTTGTTTAAAAATCGAGAAAAAATAGTTGAGATTCATAAAAAATATGGTTGTGCTAGGAAGAACGCCCATCGTCGATACGGATGAAAAAGAAACCATGTTATTTCTTAGATTAAAACCCCCTATTGGGCCAATTTTTGGGCTGCAAAATGGTGAGTCGATAATGGGCAGAGGGCGTGCGTCCCCGCAACATAGCCCTGGTCCTCACAAGTTCCTACCTCATGCTTTCACGGATCTAGAGATGACAAAGACCGCCAGCTAAGGGTTGCGTTTTTGGCTGGTAGTGCAGCCTGGGCATTGTTGTCCTTCTGACTTCAGCTAGATTGAGGAGGTGCGTGCCGAGCGTCTGTGTCCACCAAGGAGGTGCGGTCTGTCCTGGCATCGGCAGCGCGACCCGGTAAGGTAGTATGCTGAAATCTTACCCTGCCACGAAAAATGGAAGTATTCTTAATACGGTCCGACGGTGCTAATTTCAGATAATAATAATTTCATTGCTAATTTCAGGTATAATAATTTAAGATTATTTTTCCCCTCGTGGCTATGATAATGCAAGTTCGTTTACAATTGTAGCAGGACAATCTGCAGACATAACAAGTGTAATAGTTATTATAATTTTATATTATCACAAAAACTATGTTTAATTATATCACATTGGAAATTTCCGTTATTTCAGAGTTTAAAGCAACTAACACCGCTGCCGAAGAGGCAAATGGCTGCATTTTATAATTATATATACATTATTTAGTATTTTTTTGCAACATCGTATTATTTTCATCATTGTATATTATTGAAAACATATTGAAATTATTATTAAAAACAATAATAAAAATAATTAAATTTTATCTGCTTCAAGGGTACAAGGAAGTTTGTTCCAGATAGTATAGCTATTTTTTTGTCATTTTAGCTCAAGGTTCTTTTCTATTAAATTAGATCATTGGATATTATTAAAATTAATAAATGCTTTTCAATTCTGCTGATTATGACCCATATGTTATAAATACGTACATATTTTTTATTATTTAGTATAAACTTAAATGCCATAATGCATGTTTATACTTCATTTAATTACGAAATGGTTTGGCAAAAAAGGTTTCACATTCCGGAGTTACATTCAACTACCAATGATTGAGCTGTAATGAGGCACCAAGCAGCATATAATTTTCATATGTCTATCATTGTTTCAGTTATTTCTTCATATTATATTATTTACAACCAGGTAGACCAGGGAAGATAAGATTATTATTATTATTATTATAAAGAAAAATACTCTAAATTATTATATGAACATCACTATATTATACATCAAATAAAAAGGGTTGGGAAGGGACCATCAGAGCACCGGATTGAAGCGATTTGGATGGGGAGAGTGGAATTGCCAACTCCCTGTCATTAACAATTCGTGAATTGATGTCGAGCTCTTCTACCCACTCATTGGGAAGTCCTCACGTTTGATGGCTTGTTCGACATTAGGTTGTAGGATTCTAGCATTGGAAGGAGATTCTCATTATCCCGCGGATTACGCGTAAGTGTCTCTGCTTACGAGTTCGCCCATCCGTTTTTGGCCCTTCAGACAGTGTTAAATTGAATACAGGCAGATGTCGAACTTGATCAAATCATTTGTAGAGGACGATCCACTGTCTTATGGCTGTGCCTGCAACGATGAGTGGTATCTTTTACATACATACATATACACAATGGCTGCAAAATGGTGAGTAGACAACTGGGATGGAGCGTGCGTCCCCGCAACATAGCTATGGTCCTCACAAGTTCCTACCTCATGCTTCCACGGATCTAGAGATGACAAAGACCGCCAGCTAAGGGTTGCGTACTTAGCTGGCGGTACTACAAAAGGGCACTGTTGTCCTTACTGACTGCAACTAGATTGAGGAGGTGCGTGCCGAGCGTCTGTCCACCAAGGAGGTGCGGCTCAAACAGCGTCTGTTCTGGCATCCAGCGGTTGGGTAAGAAACGCTGTATCACGTCAACTATACATTAGGTGGCAGCCGCAAAAAGCGATGTAGGCAGCGTGACCCCGGTGAGGTAGCATGCTGAAATCTTACCCTACCACGAAGAATTGGAGTATTCTTTATACGGTATATAATTTCAGATTATCCATGGAATTCTCAAGTATTGTACAGTAATTTTAGATTGTTTTCTTCCCTCGTGGCTATAATAATGCAAGTCAGTCTACAATTGCACCAGGATCAGCCGACATGCAGACATTACAAGTATAATTGTTATTATAATTTTATATTATAACATCCCTTCACAATATTTTTTTATGCTATTTTCAGCTTCGCATTTGCATCGAGTCATAGATATTTTGTGTATTCATATATTGTATTCAATGACTATTATTGTGAATACAAAAACCAATCATACTAAAGTTTTATGGTCTCAACACTATAATAGATGAAACAGCTGAAGTTTGTCGATGAGAGGGTAGACAACTATAATACGGATATCATCAACATTTTGTTGTTATCATTATTTTGTAAATATTGTTTCAGTAGTTTTACTCCATAGATGATTTATATGTTTGCTTATTATTATGTCCTATCATCCTTTTATCCTTTGCCCACATGAGACTTCGCCAGCAGACATTCGTACTCATTAGGTCTTTGTTGTTTTGTTGTTGTTTTATTACATCTGTTTACAGGCTTAACAGATGAAGTCACTAATCTTTAGCATCTTGACAGCTAGTGACCAGCATTTTAATATGAACCACTAAAAAGACTCATAATATTTTGTTAATAGGTTTTGAGATCAACTTGCGCATAATAACATAGACCCAACAAACATCAGTGCTGAGTAGCCGTTTGTTCAGACAAGTTTGGGGTTGTTCAGCTTTTTCCTCTAGAAAGCTGAATAACTTCTCCGGATTTGTTTGAGCAGGCGGTTGTTCAGCACTTGTGTTTGTTGGAGAACCAGCAGAAAGGATTCACAGCGTTCAATCTGAAATCATCATGTAAGAAATGTCGATTTTCAAGGAGTACAAGTATAGACGACATTATACAGTTCAATCAACCCCTTTAACCGCATCAAATTACACACACTCAATATAAAATAGAAAATATGAATTAACGAAGTAATATGTGTAAAAAGGGGGCAAGAGAATCGTGAAAATGCGTGAAAAACGGAGGTGTGTGTGAATTTATTTTTGATCATGAGAGTGGGGGAGGGATGAAATTAGAATTGAGGTACTTATTTCCTTATATATTCTTTATATATGATACATATTGCATGAACTTATTATATTTCATTGATTTAAAACATTTAAATACTGGGATGGGAGAGTGCATCAGGGCATCATTGAAGTTATAATTGGACAATGGAGTGGACGGCCAACCGGAGTCTCGGGAGGGGATGTGTCTATCATTTATGATTGGTACATTCCACTCCAACAGTTGTAATGAATTTGAGGCGCCTTTCTTAAACAAACCATCTAGTGGAAAGCTTAACTGAACTGCGTATTTTGTTATTCGTTTTATCGGATCATATTGCTGGAAGGAGATTCTTTTATTTCCGCAGGTTTCGCGTAAGTGTCTCTGCTTACGGGTCTGCCCATCCCTTTTTGGCCCTTCATATAGCAATATGTTGAATTTAAAACGGTAACAAAGCATGATCTTTCTGTTAAGTGGAACCGCATGCAGGGCAAGGCCCACGCTAGGATGGTGGCTTCTTACATACATATAATGTTTGTAGATGATCTTATTTATTATTCCAACTATATAAGAACAGGAAGGTTCAGGAAAAACTTAAATTATATAAATTAAATTAATTATTAAGTAGTTGAAAAGAGGAGATAAGATAGAGAATAAAAAAATTTAGAAAGGAGAAAAAAGAGGGAGAGAGGGGAAAAGAAAAGGGAAAATGGGAAAAAAGGAGAAGAAAGTACATGCAAGCTCCTTGCGCCGGACCTTATATAAACGTCATTGCGCTTGATCGTTCTCATGTACTAAAATGGCTTGTGATGGTTCTAGTATAGACACTCAAGTAATAGACTGGCCAACGTGTGTCTGGCACAGTTGACGTATCCAAAACAACTGTCAAACCGTATGGGAAATGTTCGTTTTGGATACAACATGGCGGCATGTTGGCCGGTCTATTATTTGAGTGTCTATAGGTTCTAGCTGTTGTTTGTACACACTCTGTTTTGTTGCCTACATGCGACGAGATAACTCTCTCCTTTTTGGGTTTATTTTTACCCAGTTTTCCTTTCGTCATCTTTGACTTACACGTCAAGCCATTTGAACTCAGTTTTCAGTCGTGTTTGACTCACTTTCGTCAAAAGTGGAGTCACTTAAATTTAAGTAAATGTAACTGGGATCGTCGACAAGTCGACAAATCAAAAACATCGACAAAAATAAAAAAATGGATGCCTCACAAAGTGTATTGGTAGTTCACTTCATTAGAAAAAGTTATATAGTTTTTCAACAACGCCTGATAAGGCCTGTACTCCAAAAAATGCACCAGACAAAAGTGTTCGCCAAAAATTTATTTTAAGTAGGATTTTATTGAAACATTCAGAGAATAAATTAATACATATGGATTATGTTTCAGCATGATTACTTTATTCACTTTCCTTTCCATCGCTGAAAGCCCGCACTTTTCCCTTAAAACTCCTCATTACATTTTGTGCAATGGTGGAGCCGACCTTTTTGGTCACTTTCATCCATTCTTTCTTCCACTCCAGCTCGTTCTTAAACACCTTGGACGATTTTCGAACTTTGGCTTTCATTATGGCCCAAAATTTTTCCACCGGCCGAATCTCTGGTGCATTTTGGGGGTTGGCGGTTTTTGGTACAAAAACGACGTTATTGTCTCTGTACCAATCCAACGTCGATCGCGCGTAATGGCATGATGCCAGGTCCGGCCAAAATAATGTCTCGCCTCCGTGGGAACGCAGGAAGGGCAACAGATGCTTCTGGAGGCACTCGGTGCGGTAAATTTCGCTGTTGATGGTACCCGTTGTGATGTACGGTTTACTTAGTTTACCGCATTGGCATATGGCCTGCCAGAGCAAGTATTTTTTGGCGAATTTGTCCACTTTCTTCTTCCTTATGTCTTCCGGAACATCAAACCGTGATTTGGCAAGGTAGAAATCCAGCCCCGGTATCTGCTTTGCGTCTGCCTTGATATAGGTTTCGTCATCCATAACCACACACATCGGTTTCGTTAACCACTCTCGATACAGCTTCCTTGCGCGGGATTTGGCCGCCGTGTTTTGTTGATCACGCCGGTTCGGTGCCTTGCGGACCTTGAATACACGAAGCCCAGCTGAACGAACCAGGCGGAACACTTTGCCTTCAGAGCCGCGTCGCGAATCGAAAGGTTCGGATTACACTTGAAATAATTCAACACCTTCCGGGCCTTCACAGGGTCAGCTGTCTTCGATTTTCTTCCACTTCCAGCACGCGGCTCGGTCGTCTGGGACTCTTCAAAAGATTTTACCACCCGGGACACAGTTGTATGGGTGATTCCCAGTTGTCTTCCGATCCATCTCATGGTCGCAGTCGGATTTTCCATGACGGCGCGCAAAATTCTCCGGCGATTTTCTTCTTGTTTCGATGACATCTCAATAACCACTGAACCGATTGTTATGCACGTGTAAACAATTTACTCCAAACTAGTTATACCCAGATTTTCATCAATTTTTAGCCACGGACAAAAAAGTTACACACGGATAAAAATGGTGCATTTTTTTCGAGTACAGACCTTAGTCAATTTGGACCGAATTAAACCAACAGTAAAGATGTGGTTATGGAAGATTCTACAAAGTGTTACATGTTATAATGAAGTTAAATTAGTACTACTTGCTTTAGCTTTTTTTTCCCCTTGCGCTGATTTGGCCGGCTTGACGTGCCGCAAGGGCACAGGATACTCTGTCAAGACCCGAAGCTAAGGGTCAGTTTCATTGTGGTTATATCACATTAATTAGTTTTTCTACTGTAGTTATCTACACATTTTTTTCAGCATTTCAGCATGGAGAAGCTGGTTGATGTAGCCTGGGCAATGTTGTCAACTTAGCAATAGGGAAGTGGGAAGTGGAACTGAAGATCGTGTTCAAGCAAGGGTATATTTTCCATTCTCTTTTAATTAATCATTTCAGCACGCTTTGGAATATCCTTGCAATTCAGAAAATGGTGCAGAATGAAAATTTAATGCTTGTAATGTTCAATTTTCATCATTTCAGCATAACATTTTAATTAAAATTCTATTTCTGAACTTCAACTACTATTCCATAAAAGACTGGCATGTAATTGTAAGCAGAAGAAGATTGTATTTAAATACTAGCTGAACCCGGAGCGTGCGCTGCTACGCTTGCAACTAAATGAAGGAAAATTTAATATCCCAAGTAACATTGCCAAAACCATCCAGCTTTATTAAGTTTTATTAAAGTTTTATGAAAGCCACTAGAAACAATTCGACTTTATTAAGGCAACAAGAGATGCCAATAGGTTTCAAATTTTAGTCAGGTTTATGAGAACCTGCACAGCTTCTTTTACAACGATCTTAAAACCTTGACTTCTAAAATTCCTTTTACTCCTATCAAAGGTTTTATTTTGACTTTATTAACTCATAAAATGCTGTTTTGAAATGCCGTTTTAGGACTCATTCATATTATCTTATTATGGTCAGTTGAAAAAGCATTTTAAAACCATTTTGCCTCCAGTAAATGCATTAAACGGCTAACTGGCATTGAGGAAAGCTACCAAGCGACCAGATAGTTTTATAGTAGCCATTGCTAAGATAAATGGGCTTTTTGGCAAAACTGTGATTTCTTGCAATCGCCATATTGAAATATATGAAGTAATTGAAATATGCAAAAATAAATACACCAAATTTTAAATGTAATACAATTGAACTGTAGATCTAAGGCAAATTTCGGTATTCGTTCAGATAACCTTATTGAATTCCACCCATTTTCAGGAGTTTCATGATTGATTTACGGAATATTTTTCTTTCAATTTTGTTGTTGTTGTTGTAAACTCGCATAATTTCCAAGGCGCATTAATTTTCAGCTCTTATCGTGCCAATATTCACCATAAAATTGAATGCGCATATGATTTGGAGCATGATACGCTATAAAACAAACTCAATTTGTTTTATATATTTTGCTATCAATCATAATTTCCCGCAACAGTAGAACTTTTTTCTTAGCCATTATTTACTGTTGAATGAATCAGAAGAGCAACAAAGCAAAACAACAAAAACCAACCACGATATCGCCGTGAAGTTTGACAGCTATGGCCATTCAGCCCTATGCTGGTTTAATGGCGGCCAATAGGTTTTATGATGGTTCTCAAGTGGTCATAACAGCTTTCACTAGAACATTTTCAAAATCTTTATGGTCTTAGAAAGGTTTTTTAATTTGTTTTCACAACCGTCTATAGAGTGGGCCACTTTGTACACATTTCGGCTTTAAAGAAGCATATAGGAGGTGTTGGTAGATAAAACAGTTTTGAATGTAGTGTCATCAACAAAGCCGGGAGGAGTGCTATACGGATGGAATAGAACTGAAATTGTTACTTGGGATAACTGTCACGTTTATGGTTTTTTTTTCGAAATGAGTTTTTTTCTTCTTGAATAAGCAGGGGTTCAAACTTCTATCAAAACATGCTTCTTACCCGAGAAATACACGGTTTGTGTTGAAGTAACCTGGATAATTCTCATTTTTGGTTGAAATTTGTGTTTCATTTGTATGGGAGCCCTCCCTTCCAGAGGGGGGTGGTTTCTCAAACCACCATACAATCATTGACTTCAAAACCCTCCACATGCCAAATTTGGTTCCATTTGCTTAATTAGTTCTCGAACCATCACACTGGGCTCATCGATTATAATAAAAATGTGAGTTTCATTTTTTTGAAGCCCCCCCCCCCCTCAGAAAGGGAGGGGTCTTGAACTACCATAGAAACATTCTTGCCTTCAAAACCCCCCACATGCCAAATTTGGTTCCATTTGCTTGATTAGGTCTCGGGTTGTGATGAAATTTGTGTCTCATTTGTATGAGAGCTGAGAGAGAAGGGGTCTCAAACAATCATAAGAACCTTCCCCAGCCCCAAAAACCCCTTCATATAAATTTTCACGTTGGTCGGTTCAGAACTTTCCGTGTCTATAAGGGTCTGACAGACAGAAATTCTTTTTTATGTATATAGAAATCTAGCCTTTAAAAACCTCCATATGCTAAAAGTGGTTTCATTTACTTGATTAGTTCTCGAGTCATGCAGAAATTTGCTTTTTATTTGTAGGGGAGCCACCCTCCCCTTCAAAATGGGGAGGGGTATTGAACTGCTATAGAAACATTTCTTGCCTCCAAATACCTCCACCTGCCAAATGTGGTTCCATTTGCTTGATTAGTTCTCGAGTTATGCAGAAATTTGTGTTGCATTTGTATGTAAACCCCTCCTCCCTCCCCCTTCCAGATGGCGTAGGAGTCTCAAACTTCCATGGAAACATTTCTCTCCCTCCAAAAACCTCCACATGCCAAATTTGGTTCCATATGCTTGATTGGTTCTCGAGTTATGCACAAATTTGTGTTTCATTAGCATGAGAGCCCCCGGAGGGCGGAGGGGTCTTGAGTTACTTAGAAACATTTCTTGCCTTCAAAAACCTCTACCTGCCAAATTTGGTTCCATTAACTTGATTAGTTCTAGAGTTATGCAGAAACTTGTGTTTCATTTGTATGGGAGCCTCCCTTTCTAAAGAGGGGAGGGGTCTCAAACTACCATAAAAACATTTCTTTTCTCCAAAAACTTCCGCATGCTAAATTTGGGTTTCTTTGCTTGATCAGTTCTCGAGTTATACAGAAATATGTGTTTCATTTGTATGGGAGCCTCCCTTTCTAGTGAGGGAGGGGTCTCAAGCTACCATAAAAAGCTTTTTTGCTTTCAAAAACTTACACATGCTAAATTTGGTTTCTTTTGCTTGATTAGTTCTCGAGTTGTGTAGAAATTTGTGTTTCATTTTTATGGGAGCCCCCCTTTCCAGTAAAGGGAGGGGTCTCAAACCATCATAAGATTATTCTCCGGCATACAAACGCCGATCGGTCCTTCCGCTCGCGAGTTAAATCGTGACAAAGGAAACTCCAACTCATTTTTATTATATAGATATGTTTTTAGAGGTATTTTGATATTCCATTTATTTCAGAAATCATCAAACCAGGCTCTTCGATCACTAAAACTGCTTTCTTCGACCTTTAGTATAATCTGTTGATTCTCAAAAAATAAAACAAATCAAATACCTTTTCATTGAAATTTTATCTTCGTTGAAAGGACTGATCCACTCTGCTTTTAAGTTTTTCCAGGACTATTAAGATATTAATACATATTCAATTTTTATTTTGCAGTAATAATCCAGTGGCTGTAAGTTATGTTTTGTAAATATATATAGTATATACTATATTCTGTTACGTACATTACATACATACATTCAATAACAGGGTGCCAGACGAAGTGGAGGGTGGGTGAGGGATTCGTGGTTATCTGGCCCAAGTCATGGATGACAATTATGCCTTCCTTGATAAAAATCGTCAGATCGAGATCAGCGAAGGTCTAATTATCTTCCGACAGCCTATAGTGAGTTTGCTAACCCTATTTTTAACAAACCACCAGACGGAAATCCTAATGTGTATTGCTTACTGTTCATTTCCTGTAATAAGAGCGTTTCGTTGGAAGGAGACTCTCTATCCTTTCCGTGGGTTTCGTGTAAGTGCTTCTGCTTACGGGTCCTCAACCCCGTTTTTGGCCCTTCATACAACGGAATAGTGAGGATTACAGGTATGTACAGTTTGATCTTGCCATTAAGAGGAACTGTACGCCATGGCAAGTCCTGCACTGGTGGTGGCTTCCTATCACATCACATCACATTACTTGCTTCAGCTTTTTACCATTCGCCAAGTGCTGCAGAAATGTCGCGAATATAATGTGCCCACACATCATCTTTTCATTGCTTTCAAATCAGCATACGACACAATCGATCGAGATCAGCACAAGAAAAATGTTTTAAAGGTGAAAATTTTATGGGAAAGGGTACGGCAGATCATGCACGAATATGGATTTCCGGAAAAACTGGCGTGGTTGGTCAGAGCAACGTTGATCGAGTGACGTGTGTCGTCCGATCACTATCGAGTCCCTTTGAATCACGGAAAGGGCTAAGGCAAGGTAATGAATAACCGCGATTGCTATTTAAAACTACATTGGAGGGTGTGATTCGAAGAGCGGGGATCTTCAGAAAGCCCTGCAAATTTTTGGCTAAACCGAAGACGTTAATATCGTAGCACACAACTTAGAGACGATGGCGAAAACGTACATCAGACTTAAGGCTAAAGCAAGAAAAATTGAGCACGTCATCAATGCGTCAAAGACAAAATACATGGCTCACGAGGAGACAATGTTAACCTTCCACCACGAGTTCCCAATTTCATCATTTGTGCACAATCTGTCTACACTTTTCGGGAAAAATGCCTTGCATTTTGATGACTTCGATGAATGATTCCAAATCGTTTTACTTGGGTGCCTTGATGGTCCCTCCCTCTCCCCGTTATATGTTATTTAATAGTTAGTATATTTTGTGCACAAAAAATTAAGATATCATTATAGACAAAAATGCTAATATATTCAAATTTCAAACTTGAATAATACATCCAATGGATGGTAACTGAAAAATAAACAAAAATTAGATATGTATTAATATCCTACTAGTCCTGGAAAAGCTGAAAACAGAATTAATCATTCCAAATATCAAAGATAAAATTTCGATAAAAGATATTATTTTATAGGACATGATGTTAAAAAATTTCTTTAACTGTTAATAATATTTTGTTTGTTGTCCAACGTGCTTGTAAGTGTTAAATGGATCTTGTGTTTAAATTCACATTGAACATAGAGCGAATTACAACGAACAACTTAACCTTACACCCATTGGACCAGTATGGACATTTTCGTTTTGCAAAAAGTTCCACTGACTGGAGCGGGAATCGAATCCTCACTTCATGTCAATCGCTTGAACGACGGCCGACGCCGCCAACCGTTTGACAACGAAGATGACGTGGGCGATTGATTTGACCATTTTCATCGGGACGCGGCTTTTTAAGCAACGCCCTGTTGAACCGGTACGTGGAAATGGAAATTTCGATGAGCTCAAGGGAAATTTCAATGAAACATACTCTTTAGTAAATTGATTTGATCGTCCTGAAAAGGAGGGATTTTAGTTGTTTATGGAGGGAACATGGTTCTTTATTTGAAATTATCAGTCTTCTTGGGTAGGAAGACACCACTCTGTGAAATGGTCACACCGGAGTGAAGTTTTTCCGCTCATCGTCGTTGTGGATGGCCAGCTGCAGGTGACGTGGGATGATTCTGGTCTTCTAGTTTTCACGGGCGGCGTTTTCTACCCACGTGCTCAGTGAACACGTCTGTCGCATACGGATGCACAGCGAGAACTGATGTTTGGTCGGTCGTCCCCATATGTTTCATAATCGCTATCACGGTAACTGCGGCAGTATGAACCAATCAGAGCGTTGCGCAAATATGATGTCATTTTTGACCAATGTCTATGTGCGCTTAGACAGTTTTGTTTTAAGTACTTTTTAACTAGTTTAAACAAATGTAATGAATAAAGTTAGCATCAGGGATTCAGCTTTGATGTTCTACCTTTCGAATGAAAAACGTATCATAAAATTTCTGTGGGCCAGAGACGAGATATTATCGTTCAAAATCTCCAAACCCGCGTAACGCTTTCGATTTCAAAAAAATTAGGACGGTGCCTCTATACAGTATTAAAAAAGAGAGACGTAAGTCCTACGTCAAAACATCAAGCATTTTTTGCAGAAAATCTATTGTCTCTAAATTGATTGAACATGAAGTATGTTATGTTCCACGATTAAAACTACTGCAAGCTGCGCAAAATAGGATTTTGAAAGTGATGTACAAAAAAACCTCACTTATATTCTGCCTTGGATCTGTACAGCAATGCAAATACCTCAATTCTGCCAATAGCAGCACTGCTTGAACTCCAGCATTTGTGTCATATCCGCAACCTAATGTATAATCTCCGGGCTCATCAAAACCAAATTTTACTTCAAACGTCAGCTAAATCAGCTAAAAAATCCGTTCGTTATTCGTTATCAGTCGTCAAAATATGGAAAAGGGCAAAACATCCATTGCTTACTACAGTAAAACACGTTTCAATTCCCTTCCACCTGATTTGAAATCTAATCGTGTAGGTAAAACATTCAAAGATAAAGTAAAGCTTAGTGTACGGGTCAGGATGTCAGACTATCTGCCCTAAGACTGATGACATATTTACTAGGTTAGGCAAAATGTTTTGATAGCGACATCTATGGAGCAGTAGAAAAACCAAAATTTCTACGCCATTTTAATATTTCATCTTTCATAAGAAAGTTCTCAAAACTTCATTTAGATCTGTCAATTTATTGTTTGTTTACAAGCCGTTTGAAGTTGACGTGTCAGTGTATTTTTTTTACAGTGGAAAAATCCGAATAGCGTGCAGTGATTAAATTCTTTGTTTTATCGGCTACTGAGATTCTTGCAAAGATAGTGAAAGTATCAAAGGAGTCTTCTCCTTCATTTTCAACCTTTGATTGATGGGTTGTGGCGTTTACAAGCGTTGAAGACGATCCACGCTCAGGACAAAAGTGCATCAACAACAGAAATCATAGCGAAAATACAGGATATGGTTTTGGAAGATCATCGATCGACTGTGGATGTGATAGCTGACACCGTTGGCATCTCAGATGGAACAACATGGCATATTTTGGCTGAAGTCATGGGTTTCAAAAAACTGTGTGCACAATGGGTGCCGCATTTGCTAACAATGCAACAAAAACACGTTGGAATGCGACATCCTGAGCAACATTTGGAGGAATTTCGAAAGGATGAAAATGATTTTCTGCATCGATTCATCACTATGGATGAGACTTGGGTCTACCACCATGATCCTGAATCAAAACAAAAGGCTAAGGAGTAGTGTGAACCAGGTACTTCGACTCCGAAGCGAGATCGTGTCCATAAATCGGCCAAGAAGGTGTTAGCGTAAGTTTTTTGGGATGCAAAAGGAATTTTATTGATAGATTATCTCCAAACTAGTAAAACTATCCACTCTGATTATTATTGTGACCTATTGTGACCAGTTGAATGAAAAAAATTGTGAACAAAGACCCGGTTTGCAGAAAAAAAAGTTTTTCATCAAGACAATGAACCTGCTCACACAGCTCAAAAAACCATCGCAAAAATCAGTGGATTGGGGTACGAACTGTTGCAGCATCCACCCTATTTGCCAGATTTAGCTCCCTCTGACTTCTAGCTGTTCGCATACCTTAAAAAAATACTTCGTGGAAAGCATTTTTCATCAAACGAAGAGGTTATAACCGTCGTAGAGGAGTATTTTACGGGCCTTCCAGAAAGTGATAGGACAGCAAAGTTGGAAAATCGTTGGACCCAGTGTATTGATCTTACGGGAGTCCATACTGAGCAATAAAAGTGATTTCCCCAAAAAAAGGTATTTTCATTCATTTCAAAACTTTTTGACTAACCTAGTACATACTCGTCGAGCTCGGATCATATGGTTGTTCACACTACAATCTTTAGTGTATTCTTAGAAACATGTACTTGGGCTACCCTGGTATCGAGGCCAAATACACTCATTCATATCATCGGCAACACCATCATCATCAGCAACTCAGACTTCCTCCGGCTATACATGGCCCAGGTCTCGTGAACTCGGGCTACTCTGGTAGTGAGGCTAGCTATACTGAAAGAATCCACGACATCTTCTGTTAAACAGATGGTTCCTGTACATGCCTTATGCTCCTTGCTACGTCCTTAAACTAGATACAGATTATACATAATATTAGTTAAAGTAGTTTATAGATGTCACCACACTTCCTTAATTGAGTAATTATGATCACTGGAAAGTGCATGTATTGTAATTACAATTTGAAAAGATTGAAGGTTTTGTTCCTGTCGGAGAAGAGGCTTCAAAGGAGCTTCACTTCCACGGAGTTTCCTTCACTAAAAGAAAATAACAAAACTAAAAAAGAAAACACACGAATTTAAAATAATCCTGTAATCTAGTAGAAACGCTTTAACGCTATATTTAAGTATGAATAAACTGGCGAACAGTTCCAAAGCGTTTGCCCATGTTAATTTGAACTTCATGCATCAGTGAAACATCATGGTTTTTACTTTTACAAGTTCAAAGAATCTTTGGGGCAATGCACGTCATCAGATACGATGTATCAGATGAAAATCTCAATTGTTAACTAAATTCACACAAATCGAAGATGCGTTATCGTTCATCTTTTGCCGTTCACACCCGTTAAACCGTTGATATCGGTACCTCCCACCAAGCTTAAGTGATGTCATTGCTAATGCCAATTACCAGTTTGCATTTTAAGCAAAAAGCTAGGACTTCAAATCCCAGAAACAGATCCCAAAGCACTCTCGGACCCAGAACATAAAACTTCAATCAACCCAGATAAGTGCAAAACCAGCGCAACAGACAGACGTTCCGCGCAACAAGTTCCATGTCGAAAGTCATCATCCGACTTGTACCGGTTTTGCCAGTCAGTTGTGCTGCGGAGTGCGCTCTCACGACCGGCCGACCGTCCGAACGAGCGATGTCTGTCGATAGAAAAAGAAGCTTTCGCATGTGCAGCCGCAGCAGACTGCATGCATGCACATGATGCACTTCCAAGAGATCGGATAGGCAAAATTACTGTTAGCCGAGAAAGGCGGAGAAGAGCTGAAAAACCGTTGTTCTAATGTCTATTCCATTCCGTATAAGGCGAAAGGTGCATAGACCTTACGGTTGGGTCCACACACAGCAAGTATTAGGTGGAGGCTGTGAAGATCGGGGTGGTTCATCTCAGGCTCCTTTCACCAGCAAGCCGAAAGCAGAAAGAAGCGACAACGGTTTCATCAATAACTAACTGTACAGCAACAGCAGCAGCCTCTTCGCTTGGAGAATGGAAATTGACATAATGCTGCGATGAACCTTATGCGGACCAAAACACGAATCAAATGAGATTCTCATTCCAAATCTGGCCAAGAATGCAGACAGAAAGGTAAAAAAAAGTTAAAAATTCCGGTGAAAAGGGGCAGGAGAATTATTTTTTATGCTTCCCTCTTGCCAGCTCGAACGCGCGATACAGGTCAGTCGTGTATTAGACCGCTGTTAATATTTAACGTTTGTCCTACTGGTGATCCTCAAAGCTTCATGGTCATTATACAACTGTGTACAGAGTTTGAAGAATTTTGTTTGTTCACTTTCATCCTGTGTTTTTGCCCTTCGTACACTCGAGATTCGAACAACCGAAAGTGCTATGTACCTTCCTAACGTGAATAACCCATATGCCATATAATGAACCGGGCAAACAACGCCTGTGGAGTTAAAGGGGACATGAGAGCTGTCGCGACAGGAACGAAACCATCAATCGCTGCGAAGATTGTGAGGAAGTGAGTTTCCTACGAAGCTGGGTTGATTGATAAAAAATGAACTATCGTAAGTCATTCATTTAGTATTTGGTTATGAGCAAACGAATGTTAGCATCCTGGAAAGTCATCATCACCGTAGCGCCGTTATTGGCATCTCAATAACGATCATCACAAAACAATTAGGGATTCAACCTGCTCTAAATCCTCACGATGATGCCGCCTGCTCACCCCTGGGCCAAGTGTCCACCCCACGCCAGACACGGCAGCAGCATTAATCTTCAAAGAATTCGTCACCGCGAAAACGTAAATTTGCATATAATATTCCGCAATTTTGTGGCGTTCAGTGCGTAGAGGGGGAGAGCGAGCAGCTTGAAGATCGAAACAGGGACGGGCTTAGTGTTTTTAACCGGCTGAAATTTCGGCTGTCTGCGATTGTTGTGGGCCAGTGTGCGACTTCAGTTTATTACTTCTTCCTTTTTGTCTCGCCGGTTTGCTTCGTCTTGTCACCACCGCCTCCTGCGCTGAATACCCCGGGGGAGATATCGATGAGATGTTCTTTCTGCGGAAGCCAGCGACGACGTGAAAGCAAAACAAAATAAATTTTAGGATCCGCGGAACCGCGTGGCTTGTCGCATCGTCTTCGGTCTTTGTTTTCGAGTGTTTGCTTACTTTAGATAGGGATGCCAGGTGTCCTGCGGGAAATGCTTCACCGATATCGAAGAAATAACTTGAAATTTATTCAAAGCTATCGATGATGTTTTGAAATTTTGAGTATTTGTTAAGCAGACTCATTTTTGAATCCGTTGCCATTTCACAGAGGAAAGTAATGCATCAGATTTTTAGCGGCACTTATCGGTTTTATTCATAGAATTAATCCCTGCTAAGTAAGTGCATTTTCAGTTGTTTTTGAAATCTTTTTCAAAGTGTCTTTAAACCTTTGGCTATGGTATGGCAATGTACAGTGACGGACAATACAATAAGCTCAAAGTCCGATTTTCATACAAAATGGACATGTTTGGGGGCTTGGATTTCATTTTTTGTGAACCAATTGTGCTGAAATTTCGGCTTTAGCCTAGAATTAACCTGAATTTTCATAAATAAAATGTAATAAATCCACTATTTTTCATTCACCACTTTCAAAGTTACAGACACCGCAAACGACGATAAAGTAACACGACCTTTTGATTAATGCTCAAATGTGAGGAACTGAGTTCTGATTTGTGATGTATTGGGTATTTTCTCTCGAAAATTTGGGTAGAGGTAGTTTAGAGTGTTTTGTTGTTGTTGTATTTTTATCGCTGTCAGTCTTTCGAAAATTGGAAAAAATGGCGACATCGTGCAGTCAACGGTGAGTCAGGGATGTGGCAGTTGAATCTGTCCAAGTCTTTCGTTCAGAGAGCCAAGGACCGGGAGGAACTGCATACGTACAAAGTGGGAAAGTCACGGGCCTGGAAACTGTACTGTACCCAGATGCTGACGATGCCTCATTGCCTCATCATGGATGATGAGACTTACGTCAAAGCGGACTTCCGGCAGCTTCCAGGGCTACTATGTTTCGGAGGAAGTAAGGAAGCAAAAACATTCAAAGTTTGCCAATAAATACATGATTTGGCAAACGATCTGCTAATGTGGCGAACGGAGTTCGCCGTTCGTGACTACCGGGACTGTAAACGGGGAGATCTTCCTCAAGGAGTATCTACAGAAGCGTCTGCTTACTCTATTTAAGCAACACGAGGCCTTACGATCTTCTGGCCGGATATAGCTTTGTGCCAACATTCAAATGTTGTCCTGGAATGGTACGAAGCCAACGAGGTCACTTTCGTTCCCAAGGACATGAACCCCTCCAACGCACCGGAACTAAGGCCCATCGAAAAGTACTGGGCTGTTATGAAGCAGGCAATACATCCCAAGGAGGTCAAATCTGAGGAAGACATGAAGAAAAAGTGGCTTTCCGTACAGAAGAAGCTGCAGCCAGATGTTGTACAGAACCTGATGGGTGAAGTTAAACGTAAGGTGCGAGCGTACGGTTATGGTTTTGAAGTTGAATGAAATAAATAAGCCAAAAGCTTACTAATGGGCTACATTGTATTTTCTAAAAGTTTGAAAAGGATCGGTCAGCCAAAATATTTTCTACAGCGTTTTTTTCGTGATGCAATTGGATGTGGTTTCCTTTGTCACGTTTTAACTCGCGAGCGGAAGGACCGATCAGCGTGAAATTTTGTATGCAGAGATTTTTAGGGCCGGAAAATAATCTTATGATGGTTTGAGACCCCTCCCTTCACTGGAAAGGGGGCTCCCATACAAATGAAACACAAATTTCTACACAACTCGAGAACTAATCAAGCAAAAGAAACCAAATTTAGCATGTGTGAGTTTTTAAAAGCAAAGAAGGTTTTTATGGTAGCTTGAGACCCCTCCCCTCTCTAGAAAGGGAGGCTCCCATACAAATGAAACACATATTTCTGTATAACTCGAGAACTGATCAAGCAAAGAAACCCAAATTTAGCATGCGGAAGTTTTTGAAGGCAAGAAATGTTTTTATGGTAGTTTGAGACCCCCTCCCCTCCCTATAAAGGGAGGCTCCCCTACAAATAAAAAGCAAATTTCTGCATGACTCGAGAACTAATCAAGTAAATGAAACCACTTTTAGCATATGGAGGTTTTTGGAGGCTAGATTTCTATATACATAAAAATGAATTTCTGTCTGTCAGACCCTTATAGACACGGAAAGTTCTGAACCGACCAACGTGAAAATTTATATGAAGGGGTTTTTGGGGCTGGGGAAGGTTCTTATGATTGTTTGAGACCCCTTCTCTCTCAGGAAGGGGCGCTCTCATACAAAAGAGACACACATTTCATCATAACCCGAGACCTAATCAAGCAAATCGAATCAAATTTAGCATGTGGGGGTTTTGAAGGCAAGAATGTTTCTATGGTAGTTCAAAACCCCTCCCTTTCTGAGGGGGGGCTTCAAACAAATGAAACTCACATTTTTATTATAATCGATGAGCCCAGTGTGATGGTTCGAGAACTAATTAAGCAAATGGAACCAAATTTGGCATGTGGAGGGTTTTGAAGTCAACGATTGTATGGTGGTTTGAGAAACCACCCCCCTCTGGAAGGGAGGGCTCCCATACAAATGAAACACAAATTTCAACCAAAAATGAGAATTATCCAGGTTACTTCAACACAAACCGTGTATTTCTCGGGTAAGAAGCATGTTTTGATAGAAGTTTGAACCCCTGCTTATTCAAGAAGAAAAAAACTCATTTCGAAAAAAAAACCATAAACGTGACAGTTATATTAAATTTTCTTTCATTTAGTTGCAAGCGTAGCAGCGTACGCACCGGGTTCAGCTAGTTTACTATAAATCATGATAAAAATTCATCAACATGGCCTAATGGGTGAAAAGTAAGATTTTGGAATTTCTTTCACAAGCTGTCAAAAAATGACAAAAATATTTGAAGAAGATCTGCTATATTGAAATTAAATATGCATTGTCCATTTTTAAATTACATGACCATGAAAACTCTGTTTACAGTTTACATGCTAGGACGTAAAAGCAGGCTATCATTCATTTAACTACACACTTAGAAAATATCATGTGAATTTTTAAAATCCATTTCGGGTCATATTGACCCCGACACCTAAAGAAGGTTAAAGGTTTGTCCTTGTTATAGTGTTTGTGTCACATCCTTCGTTACAATATAGTTATATTAAATACATTCATAATGGTACATGTTTCGTAACTTTGATGAAATTCGGTGTGACAAAAGAAAAAGCCCACCCTAGATAATTCTAGTTTTGTACAATATCACATCGATACACCCCTCGGCTTATTTTGTTTTGACATTTCAATGATCCTGCAAAACTGTTTAGTGACGTTTTATAACCGTTTTAAAAATTGTGAGATATTACGCGTGAATCAGGGGATTTTTATTACAAAAAGGATGGAAGGTAAATAAATTTCACAGCAGATTCGGAAATTAGTTGTAGTGGATTGCGACACATTTTGCAACGCGTGATCGGGAAAAAGTTTGAAATCAGCCGAGGAGCGGTTCGCGCTATATATAAGAAACTTCAAACTTTTGAATTTTGGTTGATAAACCAGGTATAGGCCGGCGTCGATGGTGTAGTGGTAAGCGTGACTGCTACTTCGCACCCCAGTGGGTCTGGGTTCAATCCCAGTCAACGTCGGTGGTTTTTCTGAGGCGAAAAAATCTGGTCACGTCTTCCTTCGGCAGGGAAGTAAAGCCGTTGGTCCCGGTTCATATTCATGAGTCGTTAGGTAGGGTCCAGGTGGTGGAGTCGTCTTCCTGGCGTCGATAATTGTCACCATGTGAGGAAATAGGCCGACGTAAAAAAAAAAAAAAAAAAAAAAAAAACAGTAGAGGCCTAGCACGGAAGACTCACCAACGAACCGATGCTAGAATAAATCGCGAAATCAAAAAAGTTCCAAAGGTTACGATTCGTTCCATCCAAGAAAAGCTGGAGCTACCAATATCTGATCGAACTATACGGCGTCGAATGGCAGCACATGGATTGAAGAGCAGATAAACACGGAGCAAGGTGAATAAATTAAAGCGTCTGGGCTTCACTCGGGAACATGCTGATAAGCCTCAAGATTTTTGGAGACGAGTGCTCTGGACCGACGATTCGAGATTTGAAATCTTCAACCGGAAGCGGCGTGATCGGGTTTGGCGAAAGGATGGAGAAAGTCTTCAGGAACGTCATTTGTAAGGGACTGTAAAACACGGCGGTGGGATTGTGATGATGTAGGGATGTTTTTCTTTTGCTGGTGTTGGAAACTTGATTCGCATTAATAGAATTATGACAGCAGACAAATACATAGACATTTGGAACGAAAAACTCGAGGAGTCTTTATTGAAGGTCGGGTTGGAAAACAACTTTATTTTCCAACAAGATAATGACCCAAAGCATACAGCAAAAAAGACAAAAGCTTTTTTCCGTTCCAATCGCATAAAACCATTAGAATGGCCACCTCAAAGTCCAGGTTTGAACCCAATTGAAACAAAGTGAACAAATCCGATGTAACGAATAAGGACAACTATTTCGAAGCACTTCAAAATGCTTGGCTTTCAATAGACCCACAGCATTTACAAAATTTAGCTGATAGTATGCCAACACCAAAGGCCAAAGGAGGTTTTTTCTTATTTTATATCTATTTCTGATTAGAGTGCAATAAACATGAGATATGCAACGTCATAATGAAAATAGTTATTTGATTAACCACAAAATATCAATACCAAACCATCATTATTTATTTCAGTTTATTATATCGCAATAATACTGTTAATTTTTCATGTTGTAACAAAATATTATCTGAACACCATAGTGGATTTTTTCTTGTGCCGGTCAGTGTACTTAGAAAATTTGCTTCAAAAATCGCAAAATCGTTGAAGTAGGTTAAATCGACTGTCTGTAGGTCTCTTATACGTTTTTGCGAGCGGCATACTATCGCTCAGTAGGATCATAGCAAGCGTCGTTGTTGAACTTAGGATCGAAAGTTGCATTCAAGGTATATATAACAATTAGGGCAAATCCCGGGCTGTCGGATTATGATATCGCCAAGAAATTTAATGTCGTCCAAAGCGCCGTCAGAAGAATTCGATCTTTTCGGGCCAGTTCGCTACCAAACAGGACGCAGAACCAGACTCTAGTGGCAAAAAGACGTGACCGGAAGTTGTACTATGAGGTTCTTGCAAAGTACTAAGATTGCATCATCATGGACGATGAAACGATGGGTTATGGGAAGCTTCCCGGATATAAGTTCTATAATGTTACTGATCGAGATGATGTCCCTAGCTAGTTCAAATTAGTTTTTTAGTTTAAATTCTGCAAAAAATGATGTGGCAAGCCAATGTTTGGAGGTTAATCCCTCTGCTTACTTCTTATCTTTCGGAACTTACCTTCAGAAACGAGCATCAGACCCAGAAAATTTCATAGCGATGGTATAAAGTTCCCAATTGCAGGGACTTATTAAAAGCAAGCGGATTGCTTTCCGATCATGAAAATGTTTTCTTCAGCTCCGCAATCCGTACATAAACTAACTATGTTGTATGACTGCGATGCCATGCAGTGTGGGAAGGTGAAATGGAAAAAGCTAGTTCACGATTTGCTGCTAACGTCAATTTCTCCCACCCGCTCCTTCGTTTTACCCATCTGCTCTCGAAAACAATCAACCATAACATGTCGGTTGCTCTGATCACAAAATCGTCTACAAGCAGGTTATGCGCAAGACGTACACTATCAAACTTTTAGTTTGTCAGGGATCTTTAGATTGGCATGCACATTGCACTCTCAAGGAAATGTTAGACAAAGCAACTGTGACGACAAACGGGATGCTTTGATTAAAAACGATTAAATGTAAGAGATAGCAGGATTCACGTTACTATGCCAATGCGCTATAGCCATGGTTAACAAAGAAGAGAGGAAAAATAAGCACACACAAACGCAACTGTAGTGCCATATTTGACACTCGTCAGCGAAGGATTATTTATCGTTGAGAACTGTTGGATAGCTCCGAAACGTATTTTTGCATGAAATTGCATTGCCAGATGATGGAAAATACAATCATAAGCATTCATTAACCTCAAATGACTGGAAGAAACATGAAATAAAAAGTGATTTCAGATCATCTAAATATGAAGTATATTTTAACTCAATGTTCAATATAAAATTCTGGCAACAAGCCTAGATGTGAGAAAGAGCTGATGAAGACATTCCTTCTGGTACACGCGAACTAATAGTATGTAAAGGCAAAAATTAAGCGAACTTCTTCAGGCAGGAAACTGATGGTTTTCTAGATGATGTATTTTAAATCTTCATAATGGCAGTAGTTAATTGGTAAGTAATTATGATTTATACATCGAATCATTAACCCGATAGATAGAGTATATGTTCGTTTCATTAAATTTGAAATAATTTGGAAAATTTAGGAGTTTTGAACCAATTAAGCCGTTCCCTACCCTACATCTGTTTGAAAAAGTACTCGAGAAATAACTTAGGTTTTCGTGACAAACAAGACTATGGATTCCAAAAAGTGGAAGCAGGAGCGCTTGAAAAAACGTATGCTTCCGTATACTAAAGCTCACAATGGGCCTGTGAAGCTTTGGTCTGATTTGGCAAGCTGCCACTACAGCAGAGAAGTGCTACAGTGGCATCGAGACAACGGGGTGGACTTCTGCGAAAAGAACATCAGTCCATCCAACACCCTTAATTCCGGCCCAATGGTTGTCAAACAGAAGCTGGAGAAGAGTGGAAAGGTGACTCGGGATGCAGCAGAGATGAAGAGATGGTGGAACAAAATGGCCGCTCAGGGTAGCGAACAGTGCCCAAAATATAATGAGTGGTATTCGAAGAAAAGTTCGAGATTTCATCAAAACCAAATCGGAATTCATTTTTCGCTAAGTTTCATTTAAAGCGCAACTATCATTTTCAGTACTCAAAATTTCTATTTCATTATTATGGTTCCGAGACAGATAAATTTTTTTTTGCTTGCGGATTTCTCAATCTTTAAGGAAGACTTTGCTGACGTGCTATGAAATGCATAAATTTTCTATCGACAATGTAGAATGATGGTATGTTTTATAGAAATGAAGCAGATTTTGGTAGGAAATTGAGATTTTATTGAATTTATTTATGTGCAAAATTGAAATTTATTTTGTGTTTGAAGGGACTTCCATCTGTGTCAAGCAATGAACGATTTAATTTCCTAAAAACATTTCAAACGTGCGTTAATTATTTTTCTGAGAAAACCATCAAAGCTTGCTGTATTTTTAAAGTGAGGTGTTTGATCTAGGAGCGATCAAACAATTGACTTCATATTCCGTAGTACAGCATCATATCAATTAAGCCTTGGTCCTTGGTGAACGCAGAATGGAGTCTTTTGTATAACACAAAACTTTAGCCAGTAGCGTATCTTCTTTTTTTTTGTGCTTCATGCGTAGATGAACATACGAAGTCTGCTTCGAGCGTCGGTTGTGAACGGTTGTTTTGATGTTTATTGCGCAGTCTTTTGTTATTGGGCATAGCGTGTTATCTATTGTTCGGTGGCAGGAATGATGGACAGAGCGTAGGAAGGAACAACAAAGCTGCTTCCTGGTGAGAGGTAAATCGTCGAGTGTGGTGGGCCGGTGGTCAGGGTCATCATTTTTTATGATTCATACAAGTTATATCTTATAGTGTTATCCGATGTTTTTTTTTTAAATAACTAGACAATCAGATGACAAGCCCCCATGTTTGTTATTGTTTTAGAAATGTCAGTCCAGTACAATTTTAACCACGAACCACTTAAAGCTATAACAACGAGCTGAAATTGTGTAAATTTATTTAAAACAAATCCTCAGTTAAGCTGACGCAACGCGAGCTTAGAGCGAAGTATCGTGGCCACAATGCTCCTACTCCGACGAATAAAGACTGTATTCGATGAAATTTTGACACACAAAATAGGTCACCAAAAATTTTCCATGAGCCCGATTCTTTTCAAACTTTCTGGAAATAAAGTACTACTAAATGTTTTGACATCATTGGTTTATTGGACCTCTTCTCCCAACCCAAATGCCCGCACCTTTGCCTTGACCCCTTTCATCAAATTTTGGGCAATGATAGGACCGACTTGCTTACTTACTTTTAACCACACTTTCTTTAGTTCAAGTTCATTTTCTATCAGTTTTGGAGTTTTAACGAGCTTTGCCTTCATGATTGCCCACAATTTTTCAATTGGGCGAAGTTCCGGAGTGTTTGGAGGGTTGACGTCTTTTGGTACAAAAACTACATTATTATCTTTGTACCAGTCTAAGACCAGCCGGGCATAGTGGCAAGATGCCAAATCCGGCCAAAACAGTGTCGGTCCATCGTGAGATCTCAAGAAGGGCAGAAGTCGTTTTTGGAGGCATTCGTCCTTGTAGATTTGTCCGTTGACGGTCCCAGAGGTGATGAAGGGCTGACTCATTTTGCCACATCCGCAGATCGCTTGCCAGACATGGAATTTTTTGGCGAATTTCGACAGTTTCTTCTTCCGTACACTCTCCGGAACGGCCAACTTAGAGGTGGCGACGTAGTGTTCCTGTCCTGGCATTTGTTTGGTGTCGGCTTTAATGTAGGTCTCATCGTCCATCACAATGCAGAACGGTTTTGTGAGTCACTCCCTGTACAGTTTTCTTGCACGAGTTTTGGCCACCGAGTTCTGTTTATCGTTCCGGTCATTTGATGTGCCACGTTTTTTGCCACTACCATTTTTCCGCTTGGTTGTCTTACAGTCCCTGAACGTTTTGATCACATGAGATACGGTTGAATGTGCGATTCCGAGCTGTTTTCCGATCCATCGATGAGAAGGGTTTGGGTTTTCGAAGTGAGTTCCCAAAATTTGTTGGCGCACTATTTCTTCATTCGAAGCCATCACTGAAATCACTCGACCGATTTTCACGAAACTCATTACACAATTGACACAACACAATGAAATACATTCAGTTAAAATTTCAATAATTTTTACCCACATGCTAAAAAGTTACGAACAATTGCGTGTGTCCAAATTTCATCGAATACAGTCCTTATTCGTGTTTTGGTGGCAAAATTTAATGCCACAGGATCTTTGGTAACCTCTGTCCGTAGGAATAAAACGCGTACCAGACGGAGTATGGAGGTAATAGCAGCCGTAAAAGCCGACAATGAAGAGCGTCAACAAGTTTCAGTCGGACACCATGCTCAGCAGTTTGGAATGTCCCGCAAGTCCCTGTGTTAAGAGTTATTATTATTGCAAATTTATAGACCGTGTCGTATCAAATACGGTACCAGCATTGCCGGTCCAAATTCGTGTTCAAGCATTGTTGAAAATTAACTTATTTTTTCAATTAAAAAAAACCACTACTACACTTTGTGAGTGATCGTCATAGCATCCTCCCTGTTGGTGTAAATCTGACCAAATCGGGTTTAAGGCATAATTAAAAGTTACCTTGGTTAACCAATGAAAAACCACCTTCAATCTTTGTGAGTGGTCCCAACAGCATCATTACCATGGGTTCAAATCAGTACAAATCGGTTTCTAAGCATTGTTGCAATTTACCTTATTTTTTCAATGAATCCTTTTTGTTGATTTAAATCGGCCCAAATTGGAAATTGGTATTGATGTTCAAATATTTCACTTGAAATTTACATCAAAACTTTGATTAAATCCCTTAGCACTTTTTTGGGGACGTGGAGATAAGCACGGTCAAAAAAAAAAAGGAGTTAAAGTAATAAGCCTTTCTCATTCCAATTTGATTGCAAGGACGTGGCCGGCGTCGTTACTGGTCATTATGATATAGAATCAATGGAACTTGTACAATGATCAAGGATGGTGATTCTCAGCCCTATTCAATTGATTCATTGTACAATTTTCATAATTCTGATCAACCACGGATTAGCAACCATTTGATTTTTGCAGCCAGTCTAAGATAAGCGATGCACTCTAAATAAGATAGTAATATAGCAAGTTAGAAACACAGAAAAAAATAGAAGTGGGTTATTTCAGGGATATAACTGCGAGGCACACGTATGACCGCGTTGGTGAATTTAAATAATGGTATCATCTAAATTATAAATATCATAACACATACGGTTGGTTGATTTTGAAATGTTTAAGCATTGACCCGTCCCTTCTTATGAATTTTGTTTCAACTGCCCTTTCGTGATCCTCTTATTTCTGGGCTATGCTTGTCAAGGCTAGTATATAGCACGCGAGATGGACCAAAATGATTTCAGTGTTCGACATTAGCTCTCAGCTTAAACCTTCTTAGGGCATCACCAGTGGCGGTCTATTTTTAGATCAACTTTATACCGGATTTGCATCAGCGAAACTTGAATAGAACTAGCTAAAATAGACCAACTTTGCGTTTCCCACACCGGTGTTGTATTTATTGTTGTTAAACCCGCCAACATCTGTCATCCTGTCGATCATTCAACATCAGAGATCAGAACTTTTGTTTTTCAGAGATCCCAGATTTATCACAAATATTTTGCCATTGATTGGTTTGACCAAATAATTTTTAATGCCAGTAGTGCGTCGTTAGCTGACTACAAGGAATACGTTTTCTTTTGTTTAGCTGAAGGTGAGTGTGTGAATGCATGCATTTCATTAAAACGTTTTTAGATAATGCTGATTTGTACTTTGCCAGCGGATAAACAGGAGTCGAAACGGAGAGGGTCACGTCCTGGATGATGCCCCAACGTCGACCGTGATTTCCGTTCCGGTCATCAGAAGCTGTTCCAGGACTACTTTAGCGACAAGCAAACCTACAACGAGAAGCACTTTCTGCGTTTCCGCATTCCAAGGGAGGTGTTCCTGGGCATTATGCGACAACTAGAGTCAACTAGAGGCTTCTCCAAATTTTATCCGTATGAGCTATTTGCAAGTGTTGGAATCTATACTATTTGGAAATACTATTTGGAATTTCGGAACCTCCGCATTTCGATATAGTCAGCGTTTTACGGAAAATGCAGTGGCTGTAAAACTACGACAAGCATTCGTCATTCAGGAATGAAACGAAAAGGCAATTCACTAGCACCGGGAGCAACTTGAGGTAATTATCAGCCCCCAAGGCGAGCAACTCAACTATTTGTCCGTCGCCAGTATCACACGCAGCAAACGGTTACTTTTCGGCTCACAAATATACCTCAGAATATACTCAATAAAATTGAGTTATTGTTTAGTAAAAGCTGAAACTTTACTCAATAATTGGTATTATCAAGTATCGTGTAGTGTTTTGGAACGGTATTTTTCTTGTTCCAAATTGCTGCAAGAATAGATCAAAACATAAACCAGATTTAAAATGATGCAAAATAGATCCAGTATAAAACTAAATTTACAACACCGGTGCAGCGATGTTTTTGCGTTTGGTCTTAAAAAATAAATCCAATCCACGATTTGGATCGCCGTTGAAGATGCCCTTAAACCTTAGCTTTTATAAATGACAACCCCTCTCATCGCTCTCAAAAAAATACAAGTGCCATTTTCTCACCCACTCCGAATGTCAACACGTTCTTTGACAAGCATCCGTCAGCAGCATTTTGGACCTATCTAGCCTCTGCAGCGAAGGACATCCGTTGGTCAGTGTCAATGGCTCGATCAAGTGTGTTTTTATCGCATTCTGATATGGTGACAAGTTGTCGCCATTGGACAAAACGTTTTCGAAAAATGCATCGTACAGCCCTCGATCTCACGGATGCTTTATGCACCAACAACTGGGTTCAAGTACACCATTCCAGAAAAAGTAGAACGAGGCAGTGAGGTTGGGGTTGCAAGATGTTTTCTACCTTGTCTGGCTACTGTTTGAGCTTTTCTTGATATCAAACCGCACGTGGAATAGGGATGTTGGCATCGTCGCGAATTAGAAGGCTGACTTCCTAGAGGAATTAATTGTCGGACATCCCCAGCGGTTTGACATTCTCGCATCAGGTTCGGCATTCTTCTTCCATCCTGGGGCGGGATTGTCACACGAAGTGGTTTTCTGTTCTGATGCGAAAGATCAAACGTTCGGACAGGTAAAGCTACTTGTATATGATCGATAGCAAATCGATACGCATCGATGCGTTGTCGTCCTCCGGAGCGCGATGATTTATAAGGAAATTTTTTAATTAATCACCATTCACGATCGAGGACGTCCATTTTTTGCTCTATTCCATCCTGTTTGCGTAGTCTGCGATCCAATAAGTTGAAGCTGCTACTACCGGGCGTGTGAGTCGTTTAGTATTTTTTTTGTCCCATGTTCTCGCGCGAGTGCGTACCGTCCATTTCAGGACATACACTTTGTTGGATGAAGTTTGAGTGCCTGCTCTTACCAAGGCCATAAATAATACATACGTCGATGCGGCTTGGCGACGTCGCTGCAAACAATGTCACTTTGAGAATGGAGACCACATTCCGGTAGAGGACTTCCTGGGATTTTTATATGAAGGGGAAAAAACTGATCGATCCCACTAGCAGTTTGCATTTTCAATTCAAAGTATTGTCCACTTCTGATGACCGTGCCATCAGTGTTACGAAAGCGGTTAAGCTTCATTCATCTGACTGCGTTATGAACTGGAACTGGAAACCACCAGAACAGATTAAGATTATTAACAACTCTTGCACAATAACGTTTAATTTTTTTGCCTTCTACCACCAATACCGACAAAAACTACATGAAACACTCAAACTACGTAGGAAAATAAATCTATCTATTCTTGTTGTTCTTAATTAACAACCAACCTACTTTGATTGAATGTGATTGCAGTTACCATTAGCAAGTGGTAACATTCTAACAATAAAATAACACTCGTGCACCCGAATACCTGATAATTTGGTATTTTGTTTCCTTTTCGCTTTTGCAGGTTGCTATTTCCCACTGTTCACTGTTGATTGTCCACGGTAAACATTACCCCTTTCACATTTTCATTTATTTTCTATCTTCAATTCCATCCCTCCGTGTCAGTGGGTGGTGGCCCCTACACCCAACAGTTGAAAAGGTGGCAAAAAACGCAATTGCAGCTTTTGCAATCATATCTTGAGAAATCTGCTTGATTCAGAAAAGGCACTTTTGCCCATCATGATCCACAAAGCGTTTTATGGTATAAACGAAGCCATGGTCTCAATATGGATGAGACAATACCACAAAATGCCGCAACGCTATTGGCCACTGTTGTAATTCCGTAGTCAAGTGTTCTATTTTTATTTTCACTCGTCATCGCACTCCCATCTCCCTCTCATCAAGTGTGCCCTTCTTGATCACCACGCGAACCCATGCAAGTGTGTGCGAGCGACATTTGCTTTGTTGCTGTGCCACTGAGTGCCTCGACAATCGAAGCAACTGTAGGGCTTTTATTCCATTAACTTCAGCTTGTTAAAGTGGCTGAATGGTTACTATCTAGAGCCGCTATGCTGGTGGTCGCGGTTCGAATCCTGGTAACGACTTGAATTTTTATTTTTTGTCAATCCGGACTCCAATCTTATACTCAACAACTAATACACTGCACAACCCACGCACACATCGATTTTTTCAAGGCAAATTGATGTGATGCTTTTTTGCCCACGACCAATGTTGCATTTTTTCTCCAAGTTACGATCCATTACGAGAAATGAAACAAAATCATTCGAAATTGCATAACAATCTTGCTTTTTTATTTTGGGTGTACAGCATCCTTACCGTTGATTTTAAACTACCCTGTTTGCCCAATTAATCTTCACCACCACACTATGTAAGCAGTATCCTTACTGTTTGTATGAATCCATCCAAATTGGCTAACATAGACCTTGCTTTTCAAAAAAAAAAAAAAAAAACAACTACTTTGTGTGTGGCCTAAAACCACAGACAGACGTTAACGAAAAAAACAAAATTAATCGATAACTTTGAGTAAATTATTAAATCGCGAACGCCGTGTAGTTCACTTAGTAGAGAAACCCACTGAGGAGGTGAAGTTGCGGCATCTGCTAGCATGTCAAAATATCATGCCAACGTTGACAACATTGACACGATATTTGACGTGCAACGAGATGCCACCTAGCGGCAACAAAACTGACAGATTCGCTAGTTGCTAGTTGCTTATTGTTAATAGGCGATTTCTTTGAAATTTACGGTTATGGACTTTTACACCCGCTGAGATTCAAGCTTGAATGGCTGTGATAAAACCTTGTCAAGCCTGTTCACGTTAAATTTCGGACACTTTTCATTCAGTGTAGATTTTGAATTATATCGCTTATACTCCCAAAAGTTGAAACGGTGGCAAAAAAACGCAATTGCAGTTTTTGCAATCATATCTTGAGAAATCTGCATGATTCAGAAAAGGCACTTTTGCCCATCATGATCCACAAAGCGTTTTATGGTATAAACGAAGCCATGCAAGTGTGTGCAAGCTGTTGGCAACACACAGATTCCTCGAAACAAATTTAGCGCTGTGTGCTTAGTGCCTCGACAGTCTTAAGCAACCGTTGGTTCAATATGGGGGAGACAATACCACAAAATGCCGCAACGCTATTGGCCACTATTGTAATTCCGCAGTCAAGTGTTCTATTTTTATTTTCACTCGTCATCGCACTCCCATCTCCCTCTCATCAAGTGTGCCCTTCTTGATCACCACGCGAAGCCATGCAAGTGTGTGCGAGCGACATTTGCTTTGTTGCTGTGCCACTGAGTGCCTCGACAATCGAAGCAACTGTAGGGCTTTTATTCCATTAACTTCAGCTTGTTAAAGTGGCTGAATGGTTACTATCTAGAGCCGCTATGCTGGTGGTCGCGGTTCGAATCCTGGTAACGACTTGAATTTTTATTTTTTGTCAATCCGGACTCCAATCTTATACTCAACAACTAATACACTGCACAACCCACGCACACATCGATTTTTTCAAGGCAAATTGATGTGATGCTTTTTTGCCCACGACCAATGTTGCATTTTTTCTCCAAGTTACGATCCATTACGAGAGATGAAACAAAATCATTCGAAATTGCATTACAATCTGGCATTTTTATTTTGGGTGTATCTATCGCTGAAACGTTTCACTCATATCACAGCTGAAACTATCCACTTTATTTCGTGGTGCACATTCTTGTTTACATTCTTGCTACATTCAGTAAAATGGCGTCGAATCAAGTGGAAGTGCGCAAACGCATTTTGTACGAACGGCAGCAAAATCCAAATTTATCGCTACACGATCTTGCCAAGAAACTAAAACTACCGAAAAGTACCGTGTTTTGTGTTTGCAAATAATTTGACTAGCGCTAGGCTGTGAATCGGAAGGGTGGAAGTGGAACAAATCGAAAAGTATGCTCCCGACAAATGGGCAAGAAGGTGGTAGTCATTATTGAGAAAAATCCCAATCTCTCTGTGCGAAATGTGACTCGCAAAGTAGGGAAGTCAAAATCATACGTACAAAAAGTGAAGCAGATGCAAGCAATGAAGGCGTACAAAGTGAAAAAGATGCCCAACCGTGATGAAAAGTAAAATTTCACTGCAAAAAGTAGTTCTAAGGAGCTTTACACCAATTTTTTGCAAACATTTTCTTGTTTCATAATGGACGGCGAAACATACGTACTCGAAGACTTTAAACAGCTTCCGGGTCTGGCTTTTTACACCGTAATGCAAAGGAACGCCGTTGTCGAGAATTTACGGACAAAGAAGGTATCCAAATTCCTGAAGAAGTATCTGATTTGGCAGGCCATATGTAGTTGTGGTCGAAAATCTAAAAGTTTTGTCTCTTCCGGCACTCTCAATAAGAATATGTACGAGAAAGAATGTCTGCAAAAGCGGTTGCTACCGTTTATCAGAAGCCACGACTCTTCAGCTCTGTTTTGGCCAGATTTGGCCTCTTGTCACAATCCGAAATCCGTCCTAGAATGGTATAAGGTACAAGAGGCCAAATAAGTTCCAAAAAAAGCCAATCTACCAAACTGTCCAGAACTTCACCCAATAGAGAAGTACTGGGCTCTAGTTAAGCGGAAACTCTCCGAAACAAAGGAGAAAGCAAATGGTACCGATGATTTCAAGAGAAGATGGAGAATCGTCACGGGGGTCGTATCTGAGGGTACCGTATGGAACCTGATGGCAGGTGTACCACAGAAAGTTCGAGAATTTTACAGAAAGAAGGTTTTACAACTCTTAATCTTAAGCAACTGTTTCTTGTATAGATATTACTCTTTTATTGTGAAATAAACAGTCGGTTTTTTTGAACTATGTGTAAATGTTTTTGGTGCTATTATTTTGGTGTCCGAAATTTAACGTGGACAGGCTTTATTCCCAATAATAAATTATAACCACACTTTGTGAGTGAACCCAATGGCATCCTTACCGTTGGTTTCAATGAATTTTTATATAAGTTAACAACGCACTAACAACCTCTTCAACTTCTAAAACGGCAGCATTCCCAGGATCGAACTCCAGAATCGAAGATGCATCATTGAAAGGATCAGTCAGCATTTTCCCAGGCGTCTCGTCAAAAGCACCTGTCAATTTATTCCCAGGGACGAGTGACAAACCAACAGATCATCATTTTCCCATCCCATCCCGCTCTGCCGCCCTCCGTAAGTACTGCACTTCTCGCTCACCCTACTACAAACGACAGTTTAATTTCGCAAGTCATCGTTACCGCAAATATAACCGTTTCCTTTACAATCGACATGTAAGACGCACGGAAGCAAACCTGCGAGAGAACTCAAAAAAAATTTTGGTCGTTTGTTAACTCCAAGCGAAAGGAAACCGGGTTGCCTTGTTCCATGTTCCTCGGAAACAACACAGCCAATACTGAAGGTGAGAAATGCAACCTGCCCAACGTTTTATGCAAGTGTTCAACGATATCTCCGCTTTGCCGACACAAGTGATAGATGCTACTATGGGGTTGCCACACGACGTGGTCAATTTCGATTTTCCATGCATTACTGATGACATAGTGATGACTGCAATACACAAACTGAAGCTCTCGTTTGCCACTGGCCCTGATGGCATCCCGTCGTCTGTTTTAAAACGATGTGCAGACAGTCTTTGCCTTCCCCTTGCAAGGATCTTCCAGCTTTCGGCGCAGCAAAGTGAGTTTCCCACACGCTGGAAACACTCGTATATATTTCCGATCCATAAAAAAGGAGATAAACGGGACATAGTCAATTACCGTGGTATCACCTGACTGTGCGCATGTTCAAAGGTATTCGAAATTATTATAAACGGTTCCTTTTTGAGTGCTGTAAAAACTACATCGATTCTGATCAACACGGCTTTTATCCGAAACGATCGGTTTCTACGAACCTGCTTCAGTTTTCTTCTAGCTGCCTGCGTTGTATTGATTCTGGATGGCAGGTTGATGCTGCGTATATGGATCTGAAGGCTGCGGTTGATACGGTGGATCATGAAATTCTGCTTCCTAAGCTGGACATACTCGGCATATCATCTGCCGCTGTGGATTGGTTTGGGTCTTACTTGGTGAATCGCTCAGTACGGGTTAAGATTGGCACGTCGGAGTCGGAAGCTTTCACAAATAATTCGGGAGTTCCGCAAGGCAGCAACCTTGGTCCACTGCTCTTCTCAATCTTCATAAACGATGCCATCTTGCTATCCCCACCAGGGTCCCGCCTCTTCTACGCAGATGATTCAAAAATTTACAAAACTATAAAAAGTCTATCAGACTGTTCCGACTTGCAGCATATGTTGTGTATTTTCGCCGAATGGTACTCAAGGAATCTGATGGGCTTAAGCATCGAAAAATGCAACATAATATCATATCACCGGAAAAACGCACCAATCATCTTCGACTATGTCCTCTCCGGGCAATCGCTCACTCGCGTTCAACACATCAAGGATCTCGGTGTTATTTTGGATAGTGGAATGACATTCAGATTTCACTACAACGACATTGTGTCCAGAGCCAATCTGGGCTTTATTTTTAAAATTGCTGACGAGTTTCGTGACCCGCTCTGCTTCAGGTCACTTTATTGCTCACTGGTACGTTCCATACTAGAATCATGTGCTATTGTATGGTGCCCTTTCCAGGTCATATGGATCGCCAGAATCGAAGCAGTTCAACGAAAGTTTGTAAGATACGCTCTTCGCTTTCTCAGTTGGCGTGATCCTACGAACCTGCCTCCGTATGAAGAGCGTTGCCGTCTGCTTAATATCGAGCCACTTGAGGTGAGACGAAAGGCCGCTCAGGCTTTGTTTGCTGGGAAGCTGCTCAGGGGTGAAATTGACTGTCCGGCACTGTTGATACAGTTAAATTTGTACGCTCCCGAGAGACCTCTTCGTCAACGTGTATTTTTGCATCTTGAGCCACAGAACAACAACTATGCACTCCATGAACCAATTCGAGAAATCAGCCAGCGTTTCAACGAGCGTTTCAATATGTTCGACTTCAACTTATCTGCTGACGTGTTTCGTCATCGGCTACTTGACTCTTTCCGTACTTCTGGCCGTAACCAAGTAATTTAAGTTTTTTATTCATTTAGACATTTGTTGTCAGTTGAATTATTGTGATAAATAAATAAATAAATAAATAAATAAATCATCAGATTACACACAGAATAAAAGAATACTTATAAAAGGGCTATTTACTTATTGATTCAATAAATTAATTAGTTTCTAACCACAGTTATGTCGCGTTGATTTTAGTTTATTTTTAAATATTCGAATTAGACCCCTCATGTTTTAGCTTATATACCGTATGCGTGATATTGTTTGCACCATTCAACAATGACAAAATTTTAAAAAATTCTCAAAAAATATCGAAAACAAAATTTTTATTGATGTAAAAAGGGGATGTTTCTTAAATTCTAAAACTATGTTTATCATCGATCGAGTTTAAGCTTGCTGCAATTACGGCCTTCACACGCTTTCGGAAGGCTCGGCAGGTCCTAATTATGTAGCCTGGATCGATTTCTCTCCTGGCTTGCTGTACTCGGGTGGCGTGTAGAACAGGCCTTGGCCATCATGACGCACCATACTGAGTAATGCAGCGGATTAAGATCGGGGCAGCACAGTGGCCATATATCCTTCCCCCAGGACCACTTCTGAGAGCAGTTCAAGGTGTGGCACGGAGCTCTATCTTGTTGAAATACAACATTTGGCTTCGGGCCGTACTGTTCTTTGATCCGCGGAAGAACTGGTGTTTAACATAATATTTTACTCTTTCTCTTCAATTAAAATCTCACTTTTCCTCGAAAATGACCTATAAGCTTCTGCACAATTGCACCTCCTCACCACTTTTGTCCAATCCTTTTTAAATTTTTCGGATGTCATCCGCTGGTTTTTCGAATTCCCGTAGCTTTGCTTTGATCAAAGCCCAGAAAGTCTCGATTGGCCGTGCTTCCGAGAAATTTGGCGGATTCATGTCTTTCAGCACGAAACAGACAGTTTGGCTTTTGTACCATCCTTGGCGTAACGATATAATGCCAAATCAGGCCAAAATATGACTGGACAATCATGCTGCATTGATCATTGGGGAATGAACGCTTCCGATGTTACGCTAGATATTTTGCCGCATTCGCATAGTTGCCTGCCACACCATCACCTTCTTGCGATGAAAATGGCCTTCTCCGTTTTCGGGGATATCCCTGTCCTTGCATACAGTTAGGTATTGTGGTCCGGAGAGGATTTATGTTTTAGTATTGTTATTTTATTATTTTCCTCTCCCATATGTTTGTGTATGTGTGTGATAATGTGTCACTAATGAGAGAATCCGATTTTTGGAGCGTTATGTATATTTTTTGTTTTAGTTATATTGTTTATTTTAGTTACGCTCTCGCAGCTAATCGAGGTGGAACGGATTTTCTCGAAATGTTGTATAAAAAGCTTGCTTTCCTGCTGATATAGAGTGATATTTTATAGAGTTTTTTTTTTTAACATGAAAGGTTTATTTATTCATAATTTGACAATAGCGAAGTGAGGGGGTGCGTTTACCTGTAAATGAAATTGTATACCCATACCTGTAAATCATAGCCTACTATTTTCCATTCTCATTTAATTAATAATTTCAGCAAGCTTTTGGAATCATCTTTGCATTCTCAAAGATTCTCAGGAATCCTCAAGATCCTGGAGCAACATGAAAAAAACATCAGAGGCTCAATTTGTTTTTCAGCATTCCAGTATAACATTTACTTTTTAAAATGGCACTTCTGAACTTCTTCAACTACTATATTCATAAAAGTCGAACCTGCGCTTAGTAAGCAGTATAGGATTATATTTGTAAGCCATTTGTTTCAGAAATCATCAAATCGGGCTCTTCGATCACTCCAATTGAAAACATGTCTTATAGAATAATATGTTGCTTTTGAGAAAAAATCGTTTATCTTTTATTGAAATTTTATCTTTGATATTTGGAATGATCAATTCTGGTTTCAGCTTTTCCAGAACTAGTAGAATATTGATACATATCTAATTATTGTATTTTGTATGTGATGTATGATATGTACTACCACCTACTGTAGCACGGAAACTAAGTCCGACAGCAATGGGCTCTCTCCTCTCTGTTAGACTTGATCAAGCTTTAATATCCACTGATTATCCTAATCATGCCGTTGTATGAAGGGCCAAAAAAGGGGTTGGGTGGATCGATATGCAACATCACTTATACGTATCCACAGGGATATAAAGAATCTCCTTCCAACAACAAGACTGAACAATTGGTCAAAAGAGCAAGCTATCTAACACGAAGATGCCCCAATGGGCGGGGAGAAGAGCCCGCCCTCTATTCACAAACTGTTAGCAATGGGGAGTTGGAATTCCCACTCTCCCCATCCAGAGTGCTTCAATCGGGTGCCCTGATGGTCCCTCCCATTCCCATGAAATATTTATATAATGGTGTATATATTTATGTAAATGGAAAATACTACAAGCATTCGTATCTATAATATATGATCTTCATTCGGTTGATCCTGAAATGCAAGAAATGTTGTAAAGTGCTAAAGTGTAGAAATCTGTGTTTCGCGCTTAAGCAAGTTTTCGTTCGTTTTCAGCGATAGCAGCATTTCACCACAATCTTAATTTGAGGTATCCTAAAAAAGTTTGTATAATAGATTATAATAGCTTTATTGAAATTTTACAAAACTTTACAATTTATACATTTTAATTTACTGTTGTCATGGTCACTATTTGCTACTTGATGCTGATTATATAACAGCAATCCGTTTTTATTTTTGCTGACTTTTTAGTTATTGCTACTGAGTTAGGCAAGGGGAGATTTAACTGGAAGGGAGTTAAAGATAAATGTAGGCAAAAAAACAATAAGTAATCTTTGAATAATCTATGAAGTGATATAAATAAAACAATATTACCAAACATAATGATACTGTAAGTTATGATGAAGTAATGCAAAGATTGAAATGTAAAATCAAACACATGGCACATGAGCGCTGCATGAATCAGATCAGCTCAGAATTGGTAAAAAGTCCATTTGCAAACCGGAAGTGAAAAATACATTTAGCAATAAGTGCAAAAGCCTACCACAGATATTCCGTAATTTTCAAAAGCCTACCACAGATGTAATTTTCTGCGTTTTATACTGTACATATATGCAACGCTAGATGTCATAAATGGAAGGTATGTTCCGTGTTTAAGCCAGATACCGCCTAAATCAGGTTTGTTGTATGAAAATGTGAAGGTAATGATATGATGGGAATAATACGATGTTGTAAAGAAATACTACATAATGTATATACAGTAATAATTCAATGCCACTATTTGCCTCTTCCGCTGCGATGTTAGATGATTGAAACTCTAAAATAGCGAAAATTCCAACGTGATATAATGAAATAAAGTTGATAACCTGGCAGCCTAGCAAAATAGCAAAGAATATGAGTATGACTACTGCCCAAAAACGGAAACTCAAAAAATCCAAACGAAAAAAATTAAAAATGAATGACAGGAAATTCTTCGATGACTCTTTTTTCCTACTGGGCCCCTAAATAACTCTCCACGTCTGTAAAATAGAAAATGTAGGATCATAAACAATTATATTTGTAAAGTCTGCATGTCTGCTGATCCTGCTGCAATTGTAGACGGACTTGCATTATCATAGCCACGGGGGAAGAAAACAATTCAAAACCATTACACAATACTTGGGAATTCCATGGATGATCTGAAATTATATACCGTATAAAGAATACATCCATTTTTTCGTGGTAGGGTATGATTTCAGCATGTTTCTTTACCGGGGTCACGCTGCCTACATCGCGTTGGTGGGGCTGCCAACTTAGGTATAGCTGACACGATACAGCGTTTCTTACTCAGCCGTTGGATGCCAGGACAGTCGCTGTTTGAGCCGCACCTCCTTGGTGGACAGACGCTCGACACGCACCTCCTCAATCTAGCTGAAGTCAGAAGGACAACAGTGCCCAGGCTGCACTACCAGCCAAGTACGCAACCCTTAGCTGGCGGTCTTTGTCATCTCTTGACCCGTGGAAGCATGAGGTAGGAACTTGTGAGGACCTAGCTATGTTGCGGCGACGCACGCTCCATCCCAGGTGTCTACTCACCATTTTGCAGCCCACATATCTAATTTGTATTTTCAGTTGAAAAAACAAGTGGGTGCAAATATATTTTGTACATACGCATATTATGTTCTCTTACTATTTTTGTGAAAACAAATACTCATTTTACTAGATCCTAATCCTACAGAAGCAGCAGCAGTTGAAGACTTTCAATGAGCGGATGACCAGCTAAGTTACAGATATATATTCTATTATCGTTTATTGTCTTGCTCATTTATTATTTTATGTTATGTTATGAAATAATGTGAGATTATTATTACAATAGATGAAACAGTTGAAGTTTGTCGATGAGAGGGTGGCCAGCTATGTTACGGATATCATCATCATTTTGTTGTTATCTTTATTTTGTAAATATTGTTTCAGTGGTTTTACTCCATAGATGATTTATATGTTTACTTATTGTTATGTCCTATCATCCTTTTATCCTTTGCCCACATGAGACTTCAACTGAATCGCCAGCAGACATTCGTACTCATTAGGTCTTTGTTGTTTTGTTGTTGTTTTATTACATCTGTTTACAGGCTTAACAGATGAAGTCACTAATCTTTAGCATCTTGACAGCTATTGACCAGCATTTTAATATGAACCACTAAAAAAGACTCATAATATTTTGTTAATAGGTTTTGAGACTCAACTTGCGCATAATAACATAGAACCAGTAGAAAGAATTCAATCTGAAATCATCATTTAAGAAATGTCGATATTCAAGGAGTACAGTATCGACGACATTATACAGTTCAATCTACCACTTTTACCGCATCAAATTACACACTCGATGTATACTTATTTCCTTATATATTCTTTATTTATGATACATATTGCATGCACTTATTATATTTCATTGATTTAAAACATTTAAATACTGGGATGGGAGGGTGCCTCAGGGCATCGTTGAAGTTAAAATTGGACAATGGAGTGGACGGCCAACCCAAGGGGATTCCAACTAGTTTTGAAGTGACAAGTAATCAGAGATTACTTTTAATTCCGCAAAGTAATCCTTTAATCGTAGCTAATCACAATAATCAGGAGTAATCCTAAGTAATCATAAGTAATCATAAATAATCAATGGGAATCAAACCAGATAACAGTTAGAAACTGAATTAAATGACATTCGATTTTACACTTGTTCTATAAGTTATATATAATGTCGGAAGTAATGCGCATCCGACGCGCTATACAGTACACTACTTCAGACACTATATATAACTTAAGGACCGATGGTGAAATCAATCGTCGCTAGTGACTTATTTCGGACTTTAACTGAAACGATAACAGTAATTTATTAAGTGAAACATAATGAAACGAAAAAATAAACATTTAAATTTAAATTTGCACATATACATTGCTACTGCAAAAGTTTTTGCAGTAGCATCGCATTTTGGCGGTCAAGGAGGCAACTTTTCAGCCATAGGTCATTTTCAAAGTAGGATTCAACCGTTCAACGGATTCCATACCAAATGATCGATAAAAGTCGAATTTTTAAAATGATTATCTCCGATTGGGATAAAAAATTGCATAGACTTTTGGTGTCGGGCTGATCATTTACCAGTGATGGAAAAAAATATTTTTTTTTTTATTAAGATCATTTATTTGTACAGGCTCAATCGAATTAACTTTACAGAGCCAAGATTTCATTTTTGTATACATCAATTATCTTAAAACTAACGTTAAGGGGACAGAACCGATTACTCGCGGCCGTCTCGAGGTTAATAGGAATAACAATATAAAGGATGGGAAGAACACAGGTAAAAAAAACTTATAGTAAACATACAGGTTAAACTAACTACAATCTAAGGCTAATGTTAGACAAAAACACATAAATGAGTTTCTTAAACTCCTGGTCACGCAGAGCCAAAATATCTCGAACTGGTACATTGGGTTGTCTACCTCGAGCCCGAAGGGAATCATAAAGCTCAGATCTGACTCCACGATGCTCAGCCCATGACCAAATAACGTGATCTGCGTCCTGATAACCTTGTCCACATTCACAGAGATTGCTGTCACTCAGTCCAACACGGTATAAATGAGCGTTCAAAGAATAATGATTGGACATGAGGCGAGACATCACACGAATGAAGTCTCGACCCACATCCATACCCCAAAACCAAGATTTCTTCGACACCTTTGGGATGATTGAATGTTGCCATCGCCCTAAATCTCCTTTACTCCATTTATACTGCCAGCTGACGAGTGACTGTTGACGAAAAATAGTAAAAAATTCATGGAAGGCGATTTGTCGATCATAAATATCGCCTTCTATAGCGCCCACCTTTGCAAGCGAGTCCGCTTTCTCATTGCCCAGAATTGAACAATGAGAAGGGACCCATACAAAGGTGATGATAAAATAACGCGAAGATAAAGCACTTAGAAGCTCCTGTAGTTTCATGAGAGAATACGAGGAGTGCTTTACCGGCCACAATGAGCGAATAGCCTCTATAGAACTGAGACTATCCGTGAAGAAAGAAAAAAATATTCTCAAGTTAGTTTTGAAAAGGTCGTAAGTCTTTTTGCACAAGTTTTATTCAAACAGTTTCAACTCGAAAAGTGTTGATTTTTTCATACAAACTTTCTGAAAATAAATTTTAGGGAACTAATAGGGGTTTATGGAAAGAATATAAGACCGGTCTTAAAAAATGTTCCATAGTAAAAACTTGATAATAAACGTAAAATAAAAAAAAAAATCAAAATGCACATCTCTATTTTTTCGTCAAATTTTCACCACAAAAACAAGAAATCTAAACGCGCATTAACATTAGGGGAAAACATTACAAAATGCACTGTTGGGGTAGAATGACCCACTCAATAAATGTGCTCAAATCTTCAAAACTATAGCTTTAATTGAATGATACTTTATCAATTTTTACATAAAACATCATAACTCATAATTTTGTAGTACAATAAGGCACTAAATACCCAAAATATGATCAAAATTGAAGAAATCTTCATGACAATTTTTGATCGATTGCGATTGTGTTGGTATCAATTGAGAGGTAGGTAGAGGTATATCCAATTTAAGAATACGTACAGAAAACAGGATTTGGTCATTATGGCCATCAGGAACTTGCTCCAACTGGAAAAAAAGTCTTTCAGAAGACCCTAACTTTGGCAACCTGTTACTCTGTAACCAGTCTAGTAATAGGGACCCATTAAGTACCGTTGAAAGGTATTTACGTAGCCTATAAATACAAATATTATTATTACGGTTACAAGCATTACTGATTACGGCAACCCGGAATACAAAAAAATATTTTTTTAAAGAGATTTAAACACGCAATTGACACCGATGCTATTCTTGTGCTGCATATTTTTACATTGAACTTCTCTTTAGTATACAAAATACTACCAGCACTCCAGGGTACCCTAAGGAGGTCAAGTTGGTAACGGTGATGAGTTCCCTTCATTCTTTTAACCAAAACCAAATGATCGACAGCTCATTATTCCTTGATTTTTATGCAGGTGATAATTTTAACTCGGAAATTAATCATTCATCATCGGAAATTAATCATCTTGGTCTTCAATGGCCACCTGAATGGACCCCGGAGAGACCCTAAATATCGACTATTTAGTGTTTGCACCAAAGCCATGCTTTCGACGGCTCAATCTTCGTGATGGCCATAATGACCGAATCCGGTTTTTTCTGTACGTATTTTAAAACTGGTACTATCATTTGATACCAACACAATCGGAATCGATCGAAAAATGGATTTATGGGACCAGTTGGGGTCGAAAACGTATATAAGGGAAGTAATCAAGAATCACGCATGTAATCATAAGTAATCATGAAGTAATCATGAGAAACCATGAGTAATGATAAGTAATCATCTGTAATCACATTAATCTTTCAATCACTGAGTAATCAGAGTAATTTTGGGGGAAGTGACAAGTAATCAATGCTGTTGGAAACTTGCTGGGCCAACCGGATTCTAGGAGGGGATGTGTCCATCATTTATGATTGGTACATTCCACTCCAACAGTTGTAATGAATTTGAGGCGCCTTTCTCTAACAAACCAATTAGTGGAAAGCTTAACTGAATTGCGTATTTTGTTATCCGTTTTATCGCATCATATTGCTGGAAGGAGATTCTTTTATTTCCGCAGGTTTCGCGTAAGTGTCTCTGCTTACGGGTCTGCCCAACCCTTTTTGGCCCTTCATACAGCAGTATGTTGAATTTAGCACGGTAACAAAGCATGATCTTTCTGTTAAGTGGAACCGCATGCAGGGCAAGGCCCACGATAGGATGGTGGCTTCTTACATGCATGAAATAGGTTGATTTATTCATTGGCACCTAAATGCCAGAAATTTTCCAAAAAATTTGTAATATATACGGTATCTAATTTGAGTATTGAGGATAATATCATGGAATACAAGGTGCGGTAGAAAATAATGCGAAAATTTGTTTTATTTCTTTCAAATCCCATTTTCAACTAATTCAAGCAATAATATCAACATTTTCGAGTGCAGTTATCTTTATAAAGTCCTTTTAAATAAATTTATACAATGTGTCCTCCATTTTTATTAATAACATCCTCGAGCCGACGCCGGAAGCCAGAGCATGCCTTGCTGACGTAGTCCTCCGACATTGACTGCCATGTGCGTGTTATGGTTGACTTCAGGGTTTTCACACTAGCGGTGTGATGTTTTGCAGGCTCGTGCTTCAACATATGCCCAAATCGAATAATCCCACGGATTAAGATCTGGACTTCTAGGGGGCCACAAATCCTTCGGCCAAAACTTCATGTTATCGTTCAACCATTGTTGGGTTCGATTGGACGTGTGACATGGCGCTCCATTCTGCTGTAGGACAACGTTTTGGTCCCCGGAGAAGTTGGCCTTCACCCAGGGAAGCACTTGGTCTTTTAAAATACCGATATACACTTCGGTATTGATTTTAACTCCAGCATCAATGAAAACAGGTGGCATTTTCAAACCGTTGGACGCCACCAAGCCAAACATCATGACACCAGCCGGATGTTTGGTTTGAAATTTGAATTTCACTTTTTCCGGAACGTTCTCCATTTTCTGCGGTGAAATGAACCGGTCCGTGCGGCTGTTGGCCACAGCATCGATGCTGAAAAGCTTTTCGTCGGAGAACAGGATTATTATTTTTTCCTTCTTCAACAAGGAAAGCAATCTCTTGGAACGAGTCACTCGTAGTTCCTTGACCCGGTCCGTAATCAAGTGGCGTTTCACTCTGGCTCTGGAAGATGCATGCAGGTCTTCTTTGATGATTCTCCGCATGGATTTCTCCGAAATATTGGCTTCCTTTGCAAGTTTTCTTATGGAACGCACCGGGTTGCGAGCATTTTTTGCACGGACCGATTTGATCACGTTCGGCGTGCGTGCAAAGCGCGAACGTCCGATTCCCGGCTTCTGCTGCTTAGGACCATCCTGCAGGGACTTTTTATGCGGTAAACTGTTGCCAAATGGCACCCTACACCTTGGCAATCTCTTTCGGCTTCTTCTGGGCGAGCAACAAACTGGTGATCACTTCTTTCGCGAACATTTTGACGAATTTGCAATAAAACAAATAGAATGTTTGGATGCCGCACTTGAAAGTAAACTTAAACAAATACACTTTCGACAGAAATTAGTCATTAACTACTCGAATGAACCCAATACTCAAGTTTGAACATTTTCGCATTATTTTCTGCCGCACCCTGTATATTCATATGTATACGTTTATAAATATATATTTTTATTGGTTATAAATAATATTCAGGACAGATAAAGTGCAATGCATGTGAAGATATACTTTTTATCGTATACTTTTGTTTTTTTTAATTATTATATCATTTAAGTTTATTTGATCCCTTCATGTTCCGCCTCGCAACCAGCGACACTGCACTCAAATCTTATTTTTCTAACAGCTGGCGTCATTTTGTAGTTAGATGTTTGGATTTGAATCTGCCAAACCAACGTCAAGGCTGAATAACTGTTTGTTCAAACAAATTTGGAGAAGTTGTTCAGCGTTTTCTTCTAGAAGATGACTAACTTCTCCAAATTTACTTGAACTAACGATTATTCGACACTGATGTTTGTTGGGTGAATCAACTAAAAAATGAACAACATGAAAAAATGTTACCAAATCAAACTGTTTAAAAAGTAAGCAGAATCAATATTAGATTATCGTTATGTTTTCAAGGAACGCTAAATCATCTAGTATGACAGAAAAAAGGTGCTGTGCCACTCTCAGTCAGACGTCCTAATGAACTGTTAATAACTTTTTGAGCTAACCCAAATCATCGTGTGATTTCGAAAATGGTTTTGAGCATACAGTTTCCAAGAAGTTATGTTATCGCATTTCGGCATTCAGTTTTCTAGTAATCATAAACGAATATCCGTTCTCCACCTGACGTTTCGGTCACATATATTGTGACTCTCTCGAAGGGTAGATTTTTCGTTTCAATTTTAAATCAAATATAAAGGCATTAAAGGCACTATATATGTGATCGAAACGTCAAGTGTAGAACGAATATCCCTTTATGATTACTAGAAGACAGAGAGCCGAAATCCGATAACATAACTTCTTAGAAACTGTATGCTCTAAACCATTGTCGAAATCGCACAATGATTTGGGTTAGCTTGAAACGTTCGAAAAAATAACATCAATCTCTGTCTATCCCTTGAATCTAGTTTTCTATAAGATTCATAGACTTGGGTACTCGGCCGTACGACGCCACCTAGTGGTAAAATCTTAAACCACGGTCTTTTTCCATACATTTTGATGGTTTTTCCCATACAAACTCCCACCCTGGCTTGGAAGTTGTTAAATGTAGATCGATTTGGCTCAAATTTGGAGCAGAGGCTCGGGGTGGCGTAGAAAACAAGGTGTATATTTTTTGATTACCCTACTGTATATTGGCAAAGGGAAAAAATGGCCTGTTCCAAAATTCGTGACTCGAGGTTGACGAACTTAAACGGATTTTTTCCGTGTATCTTGCGCTGATGTAAGTCAAACGGATCATTCGGTTCATCTTGTAATTTGCTGTTTGTGTTGAGTTCGAACAGAATTTAATTCACATTCACTTATCCTCTGCAAGACCACCACCATGTTGTTGTTTCAAAACCAACAGCTTTGTACAAAGTACCATTCCAGTCAGTTTCTACATTGAAGACCGATAAAGTAATCATAAATTTCCCGTACACTGTCCAATTGACGCGATAACGATAATCGTAACAAAATCATAACAATTAAATCTGATTTATCTCAATAACTTACTGCATTCAACTAACCATTCTCGGACATGTTCCCGGCCCAATCGATAAACCGTGATCGCCGTGTAGTCTCATGTCTCTATCCTCAACATTGCAGCGACAAAAACGGGATTCTCTCGTGGCAGCATAAACTCCCTGAACCACCCCTTCGCTTCTCGGACCGCCTGTTGAGTGTCCACCTATTTTAATCGACATTATCCTCATCAGCATAAACATTATCATCACCATTTTGGTGAATGGAGGAGCAAAAAGTGAACACATATCGGCGGCGCGTAAATTATTCTATACGCATAAATGTCTGCTCCTCTCTGAGATGGTCCAGTAGTTTCAGGTCTTCGTTTTTTAGTCCGTTCCAGCTACTGACTGGTTCCCATCTCCGTCACTGTTGGCAATCACTACCTAGCTATAACGCAATCGGGTTAAGCATCATCGTAATAATTGCCATTATTGCTCGATGCAGTTATCGCTGGGGACCAAAGCTGCCTGTCGATCCACTTCTTGAAGAGGCAGTTCCTTGTGGCAATCTAGAGGATGGTATAAAAAAAAACAGGACTAATAAATTATTCAACAACTGTCTGGAAATAACTGAGAATTGGCTCCTGTTGCTACATAGAGCTTAATTAAGAACTAGAAAAATCGCAGCACCGCCAGAAGATAGATGTGACACCGGTTTCATCCAGATGGTCTTGAGATTTGTGACACTTTTCTGGATGGGCGGGTAGTTTGCAATAGCGAAATGGCGGGAGATGGGTGGAGTTCAGTGAGCTTTTTAATTAGTTTCTGAACATTGCACTGATGGTTCGCTAGTTGATTGTCACCTGTGTGGAGGAGATGTTGACGGTTTTGCTGAAAGTGGATTGATTAATAATGCATTCAGTGGCTCTTGGTTCGATGCACATTTTACAAGAACTGACATTTCTTTCCAACAGGAGCTCACAAGCCTGTTGCGATGTCAGACAACTTGATAATAAATTAGAAGGAATGCTTGAAATAGATCATTTTTCCATCAAACCTTGGTGCGCAGATTGTGAGGACTTTAACACAGAAATAGTCGGTTGCAAAGGTTTTTTTCCGTCGCTACTTTTACATAATCACAATTCTTCGATACTTGTTTATCTAGTCTAATATGCACCGATCGATTTCGTTTTTAATCGTAACTCATAAAGTAAACAAGCTGGAAATGGTTTTTAACTTGCGATAAATTTACTGAGATGAGATTTATGAGTCGATTGCTGTTCTAAACCATGAAAAGATAATCATCTTAGGTTTATTTTTCTAGTACGTTAATTTGGGAGGCTCAATCGCTTGAGTTTCACGAAGCCGATATTTCATTGTTTTTTTTTTAAATAAATGAATGACTTAATACCACGTTTAGTAAAACTTGGACCTTTTATTAGCGGTTTCCCCGAGGTTAGAAGGGGTGACATTTTTTTTGGGGATGAATTGGACAAAGGAACATGGAAATGCAATTGTGTAGTCTCGTCGGAGAGTTGTCGCCAGCACTAGGACTTTGTGCGATATGGTCAGGGCTCCTTTTTTGTGTTCGGCCGGTTGTGATGACCTTTGGCTGAAGATGAGACTCCTCAAGATGTCGGATTGGAAAAACTATTAAATACAGCAAATGGGCTTTTCAGGTCTCTCTCACAACAATTTATTACCGTGACAAAAATATATAACTGATTCTGCTATCGATCAGTTTTATTTTTTTTTTTATCACGGTAATAAATTTTTGCTTTAAATTTTGATATTTAATTTGTTTAAAGAATCATTAACAACATCCTCACTACATCATATTTCGTTTCCAATTTGATCTCAGACTCAACTCGGGTAGCTATTTTTTCCCGAGTTTTTCAGCTGATTGGACGAGAGACACTAATCCAATGTAATCATTGTTCATTTGCAAATGCTTAGTCATCGTCGTACGATTGAAGGCTTTGCCAAAACCATCGATTGAGAGTGTGATTGAACGAACCACTATCTTATCAGTTGGGTTGAATGTTTAGTTCATTGTTGGCAGTCAGGAAGTTGATTCGCTGAATCGCAAAGAGCGCTTCTTCACTTAGTTCAGTCTAGCCGTTCCATCCGAGATGAGTCTTCTTAGTGTGCTGAAAAGTGGTGCCGAGATCGTTGAAGATTCAGTATCTTCTCGGGACCTCGTGAACCGACTGGTCAACTTGGGACCACAGGAAGAACCGCTGCATCTGACCGAGTTGGACACACTGGTGAAGCGACACTACGAATGGTTGAATTATTTGCCACGGGTTGATGCGTACTATGCAATCAAAAGCAACGATGAAGCATCCCTGGTAGCGGCAATGGTTCTGCTGGGATGTGGATTCGACTGCGCCTCGATGGCCGAAGTACGGCGAATGCTAGATCTTGGAGTTGATCCTAAGAAGATTATTTTCGCACAACCGCAAAAGACGCTCGTTTCATTGAAGTTTGCTAGCGAGAATAATGTTCGGACGGTGTTTGATTCCGAAACGGAGCTGCATAAGATTAAGCAATATCACCCAGAAGCAGAGTAAGCCAAAGGAAGCTTTCTATTGATAACATTTATCTGATACAGCTGATTATTTCAGAGTACTCATCCGCTATCGATTTGATTCGAAAAAAGCCAAGACCATTTTGGGTTCAAAGTTTGGATGTGAACCCGACAAGGAATCTCACAGACTGCTGGATCTGGCAAAGGATTTGGGCGTTAACGTAGTTGGCTGGTGCTTCAACGTTGGATCGGCATGCAGCGATGTGGACATTTTCTACGACGCTATCAAAAAGGGACGAGAAATCCACGATTACGCTTCTTCGATTGGGTTCAACTTCAAAATGATTGACCTTGGCGGTGGATTCATGGGTGACAAGAGCTGGTCGATTGCTCCCTATGCAGAACACATCAACCGAGCATTGAACGAATTTTACCCCATAGAAGAAGGAATCTATGTTTTTGCTGAACCAGGTAGATTCTACTGTGCTGCTGCCGTAACGTCTGTTATTCCCGTACATGGAAAACGTGTGTTTTGGAACGAGGAAGATCCGCTGAAAATTGATCACATATTCTACTACTTTAACGATGGAATGTACGGTACATTTTATAGTGCCAAATATCGTAATATTGCGGTGGATCCAATAGTTTGGAAACCCGAGGACGATGGAGGAGTAACATACAAGACGTCACTCTTCGGTCCCACATGTGATGGGAGCGACATTTTTGCCAAAGAAATCAACCTTCCGGAGCTGCAAATATCTGATTTCGTTGTATTTGAAAATCAGGGAGCCTATGCAAGGGTTAACTCGTGTCGATTCAATGGTTTCTGCTTTCCGAAGGTGATGAACTTCATGCGCAAGAGTACATGGTAAGATTTGTTGAACTTTTGGTGCAATTGCTGATTATATATCCCGTTTTCTGTTCAAGGCAACTCTTTAAGGACATTGCAAGCTCTTCGAATCCAACATCAGTAGTAAAAAGTTCTTCGTACCTGCAGAGTAACAACCAAATTGAACACATTACTTTCAGGGAGGACCAATGAAATGGTCAAATTAAACCATGGAAGAAAATAACAACATTGAATGAAATAAAAAATGTGCAATTTCCATCGTAGTTTTGATTTGCCTTGTTGTTGTGTCGCCTTCACATGAAGAGAAAGGAGCCCAGTTTCGATGGCCAAAACTTCTAGCACTCTGGGTTTGCATCTTTGAAGTTAGATGTCTTCGGAAACATGAATCAGATGAAGTTAAGCTATAGTTTGGTAATATTTATTTTGATCTTTTTTTTTTTTAATTTTCGTCATACTAAGGGTGATCCGCACTTCATTTCTTTTATACTATCGCATTCTAACTAACATATGATCATCTTTATATCAAACGACTTCAAAATTAGTTCACGACTCCATACGTACTATTGACTTTGAGATTGAGAAATAAACTACTGAGATGTTGTCAAACATCTATTTACCACCTCTCTTTGAGCCCTTTTTCGTTTGATGTTTTTTTTAGTTTTGGTTCTAGAACATTGAAATGCCACTGTTGCTTTATTTTTTTCTTGCTGAACCCGGTGCGAGCGCTGCTACGCTTGCAACTAAATGAATGAAAATTTAATAGAACTAGCACGTTTATGGTTATTTTACGGCATGAGTTTTTTTTTCTTGACTTAGCAGGGGTTCAAACTTCTATCAGAACATGCTTCTTATCCGAGATCTATACGTATTGTGTTTTAGTAACCTGGATAATTTACATGTTTAGTAGATATTTGTGTTTCATTTGTATGGGAGGCCTCCTTAAAAGGGGGCTTTCATACAAATGAAACACAAATTTCTGCATAATTCGAGAACGAATCCATCAAATGGAACCAGATTAGGCATGTTGGGGGGGGGGGGGGGGTAGTTTGAAGGAAATGATTGTATGGTAGTTTGAGAAACCTCCCCTCTTTGGAAATTCCAGAGAGGGGAGGTTTCTAAAATTACCATACAATCATTGCCATCAAAACCCCCCACATGCCAAATTTGGTTCCATTTGCTTGATTAGTTAATGCAGAAATTTGTGTCTCATTTGTATGAGAGCACCCCTTACTGAGAGAAGAGGTCTCAAACAACCATAAGAACCTTCCCCAGCCCCAAAAAACCCTGCATACAAATTTTCACGCTGATCGGTTCAGAACTTTCCGAGTCTATACGGGTCAGACAGACAGAAATTCATTTTTAATTATATATAAATCCTGCCTTCAAAAACCTCCTCATGCCAAATGTGGTTTCATTTGCTTGATTAGTTCTCGAGTTATGCAGCAATTTGTGTTTAATTTGTATGGGAGCCCCACTCCCCTTCAAAGGGGGAAGGGTCTTGAACTGCCATAGAAACATTTCTTGCCTCAAAAAAACCTCAACATGCCAAATTTGGTTTCATTTGCTTCATTGGCTCTCGAGTTATGCTAAAAATTATGTTTCGTTTGTATGAAGGTCTCCCCTTCTAGAAGGCGGAGGGATCTCAAACCACCATAGAAATATATCTCTCCTTCAAAAACCTCCACCTGCCAAACTTTGTTTCATGTGCCTGATTAGTTCTCGAGTTATGCAGAAATTTGTGTTTCATATATATGGGAGCCCCCTTTTGAGAAAGAGCAAGGGTTTTAAGTCACCTTAGAAACATTTATTGCCTTCAAAAACCTCCACATGCCAAATTTGGTTCCATTTTCTTGATTTGTTCTCGAGTTATGCAGAAATTCGTGTTTCATTTGTATGAAGACCCATCTTTCAGAGGACGGAGGGGTCTCAAACCACAATAGAAACATTTTTAGCCTTCAAAAACCTCCACATGCCAAATTTGGTTCCAGTAACTTGATAAGATCTCGAGTTACGTAGAAATTTGTGTTTCATTTGTATACGAGCCCTCCTTTCAGAAAGGAAGTTAAGTTCTTAAATTTTTAAAGAAGTCTTATGTACAGATTTCTACCAATTTAAATCAACACCGAGGATGCTGTTGCATTCACTGATAGAGTGCTATAGTGGTTCACATCATAGGTACAACAAATCATTTTGAAACTCTATTTCAGAGTCAATTTTGATCAACTATTTTGAACCAACAGTAAGGATGCTATTGGGGCCAATCACAAAATGTGATGGTGGTTTACATTATTAAGGAAAGAAAACATTTGTGTAAACTACACTTGAGAGCCAATTTAAACCGACTTCAACTAACAGTAAGAATGCTGTTAGGCTACTCACAAAGTGTGATGGTGGTTAACTACATTAAGAGAACAAACATGTTTTTGGTACTCTGCTTATTGGCCGCTTCGAATCCAATAGAAGTGATGCTGATTAGCTTCTGCAATTAAGCCACTCACTAAATGTGATGATAGTGGTTAACATAATAGAGAATTTTTTTTATCTGCACGTACAAGAGAGACTGATTAAAACAAATAGTAAGCCTCTCACGAAGAGTGATGGTGGATAACTTCATTGGAAAAAATAATTGTTTTTGAACCACGAAATATGTAAACCACGATTACTTTTAACATCAGTTAATGATTGGAGTGATAATCAAAATATGGTAAATGTGATGTCCTATGTTGGCAAATTGATTAATTTTGGTATCTTTTTCAGATCCTTAGAATTGGCGATGTGAAACGTATTTTGCAATCCGAGTAGATAAAAAAAAAATGATGAAAAATATCATACCAAATCGAATAACTATGGATCTTTTAAAATTTTCTAAAATTCAAACCGATCCTTGTTTAAATAGCGTTATGAATTATTAGCATTTTATGAAGAGTTACAAGTCTCGAATAGCTTTGTGCATCGCAACCGTGAGCTGAGCATATCGTGAGAATGCCAGCTATCAAGTTCGCCCTTACACTGCATTTTGCGAGCTAACCGTTCAATCGGATTGGAGATTAAAATCCCGAAAATCGGTAACAATGTCGACCAACTTTCAGCAAGTTCGGCAAACCACTCTTTCATCCAATGATACGACAAGTCTCAGGGCCGCACAGTGATCGGAAAAGCCCTTTTTTACGGCAAAATTAATATCCCCTAAGGACTACGTTTCCGAATCGTGGTGACTTCTACAAAGTTGTACTTAAATAAGTTATCCTCTTTTTTTTATTAATCTTGTGGTGATGGTTTCGTAGTTGCAAACTTTAGTGTTTATTATTATAAAAATTATAGGCATTTTCATGGTAGATCCACGCCAGTCCCACAGGTGGATCGCGAGACAGTTGGAATTCGACAATTCGACCTTGTACCGTGCCGTAAAATCTTTCAAAGAGACCCAGACGACACGGCGGCAAGCTGGCAGCGGAAGAAAAGCGAAGACGACCGACCCCGTGAACGCAAGGAAGGTGAGGGATTACTTCAAGCGCAATCCGAACCATTCAATTCGGGACGTGATAAAGAAGGTCAATTCTTCCATCTAGTTCGTCCAGCAGACAGTAAATCGGGCCGGACTTTTTGTCTTCAAGATAAGGAAAGCGCCTAACCGAACCGATAAATAGAATACGGTGGTCAAATCTCGTACCAGGAAGCTGTACCGCGAGTGGTTGGTGCAGCCGAAATGCATCGTAAGCATATCCCCGGCAAGTCCCACCTGGATGTTTCAGAGAAGTTCCGGAAGAAGAAGGTCGACAAATTTGCCAAGAAGTACTTGGTGTGGCAGGCGATCTGTGGGTACGGCAAATTCAGCAAGCCGTAGATAACGACCAGCACCATCAACGGCCAATTATATTAAGAAGAATGCCTCCAGAAGCGCCTGCTGCCCTTCCTCAGGTCCCACGATGGTGATACTCTCTTTTGGTCGGAGCTGGCATCGGTACGAAGCTTACGATGTTGTTTTTGTGCCGAAGGAGTCAAATCCACAAAACTCTGTAGAACCTCGCCCAATAGAAAAATTCTGGGCGATTACGAAGGGCAAGCTCCGGAAAACAGGAAAGGTCTTCAAGTGTGTTAGAAAGATGGTGCAAGTGTTGTACATAATTTGATGGGTAGGCCATTTGGCCTTGAAGAGGAGGTTGAATAAACCAACTTTGCAAAAAAGTAACTAGCTAATATGTGGTTATTTATTCCCTGAGAGTTTCAAAAATATCCGACTTAAATTAATTTTTTGGGATCATTTTTTTTCCGATTATAATCTTTTGATAGCTCTACAAAAGCTTTGTGGGCAAGGTCGCAATCGGTTAGAATTTTCTTTTTTCAAAGATCATTTCTGATGAGAGAGTTAATATTAAAAACAACAGACGCACAGAAAGTCCTGTGGGAATCCCGTGCTTAAGTCAAAATATTAACCGCTGGTCGGATATAAAACAGGCAAATATAATTGCAAAATGGTATTTCAGGTTATTGCTGGAATAAAATTTCAAAAAAGACAAAGAAAGCTTGCTTTTCAAGTAGAAGGTGCAGGAACATTGTGAAATTTTTAATGTACAAACTGCTTTTAAAACCTTAATTCCCTGTTCGTAATGATTTGTGGCAGAACCCGCCAGTTCACATCAATATACAATGCCCTAATAAAATTTACTACGACTTAACTTAAGTCATAACAGCTCTAACACCTACACACTTTACAAATACAAGAAATTCTAAAGGAAACATCCAAATACCAGAAACAAAAACACAAATATGATCCAGAACAAACAAAACTCTAAGGAACCCAAAAGACTTAAAGAACACAAAAAACTGGTTTATTACTTAAAATCAGAATTTTACAGTTATCATGGACAAATAAGACTACCACAAAATTGTGACAGACAAAATACAGAAAACAAAAATCAGATCCTTTTGCAGGATAAGTTTTTGGAAACTAGCAGCAAGCGGAATTAGTTGTCTTCAAGAAAAGAAAACTCTTCGTTATCTAGAATTAAAGGTCTGCCAAAAAATTCTAAGCCTGGTGAATGAAATAAGCTAAACTGTTGGAGCACCCACCAATAAGGTAGCTTAATAGTAAGTAAAAGAATTTGAAAACACCCCAAAACAAATTTCCATTAGCTCATACAAAAATATACACCATTTCACAGAGCTCGTCCAAAGCATAGATGTAAAAAAAATAAAGTTTTATTTTCTTTTGACGTTAAATCTATATTTTCTAGTAAAATATACCATACATTTATAAAAAAACGACCACAAGCCAAACGAACTCACTAAAAACGTCTACAGGCCATCGAAGAAAAATTAATTTCATACATTAATTCTAAGCAACTTTGCATGGCAGAGCATTATTTTGTTTTAAGAAATGAATCTAAAAAACACTGGACAATTTTTTAATGAAAAAAAAAATGACAAATTTCAGCAGTTACAAGATAAAAATCAACTACCTAACGTTTGGTGAAGATATAGCGTGCACACTTAGATTTTTTAGAGATCTGTAATCTGTAATAGTTTACCGAATTCTCAACAACTGAACGTTCAGCAATCAGATTTAACGGATTTCAGTGAAATTTTACAGTTATCTGTGAAAAAAAATACCGGATTTCGGTAAAATTTTACCGAGATCCGTTGAATTGGATTACCGAACGTTCAGCTATTGAGCGTTCGGTAAACTTTTACAGATTTCAGTAAAAAAAATCTAAGTGTGTGTGTGTGGGTAAAAATTGATGAAATTTTGGCTGCAACTAGCTAAGAGTGTAATGTTTACATTGGCAACATTTTCTCAACACTCTCTCAAGTGGTTGTTGACGTGGCATCGGAACAAGAGTAGATTAGCATTAGCATTAGTATTAGCATTGACGTTTGCAAACCTCGTGGATGGAGCTAGGATGAGGAATAATTCGTTGAAGACATTGCATGTCACCGTGAAACGGAATTAGTTACTGATACGTTTCTTCGCGTAACAAGCTTCACGAAGACGCTCCTCGATCGCTCACCTGACCACGTCCATGCAACCGTTGGAGATAGGGAGGAATTGGTATCTACCTATAGAAGACACGGGAAACGCACGTAGCCTTCAGTAGATATCAAAGGAAAAAGGAAATGAATAGTTGGAGAGAATAGATGAGCAGAATGCCCTGTTTGGTGTACAGAACAAAAAATTGTTTTAAAATGGTCGTTTGGAGCACCTAGTCTAAGAAGGTAAAGTGATGTTCCATTTCTCTTCAAACGGTTGGGACTTAAGCAGGACCTATAGTCCTTGCTCCCTATGGCTTATGGTTATAGCGCCATTGCTCGCTCTCTGAAAAGAGAAAAAAAAAAAAGAGAAAAAAAAAGGGCAAGGGCAAAGTGTAGGCATTTGAACATGGAGAGGAGATTCAATAAACCAGTGGAAAACCAATGGAAACCTAACCGCAATGTTGTTGGTTGTACCGTTAAAGTTTGAAAAAAAAAATTCAAATGTTTGGCGTCCATTTGTGTATGTTTAATTTTTTTCGAGTACAGTCTTTACTTTATGAACTATAAGTAACGCACAAAAAATCCAGATTTTCTATCAAAGTTAAAAATGGTAATAAATTAGCATTCCTGGACTTGCTTGTGGTGAAAGAACATGAAATAGTCTGTGACCCACACATACAGTGTTGGCGAAAAAAATAAATACATTCGTGACGCACACTTCTTTATCAATTTCTGCCACAGAACAGAACACCGATGGTTACGCCTTCAATGTGTGTGAACAACTTGTATCCACATTGTAACAACAGAGAAAACTAATACACGCCTAACAGTTCTATTCAGTGTTTGTGAGTTATTTTGATGTAAACAAGCGATCTGCCTCCGGCGAAAGAAATAAATACATTGATGTTTTTGATTATTATTTTGATGTTTTCGCCACAAAAAAAGTTCAGAAACGTACAGCATGTAAGTAACAAATACGCTATTGATCGCAAGCACGAAATACAATTAGTTTATTTTGATGTTTGGCAGAAACATGGTCCGAAAGCAATATTGTACTCCTCTGGAAATGGCGCTGATCCGGAAGTGGAAGGAATGTGGTAAATCATATCGGCAGATAGCCAGTGATTTGGGGCGATCATTGGGAATGGTGCAAAATGCTCTAAGACCACAATTAAAGACCGAAACCAGAGGCAGAAAACGGGTTAGCAGCCACCGAGAGTATACAATAATCATCCGAGAAGTGAACAAAGATCCATTCATAAGCAGCTCTTCCATAAAAACGCCCTCCAATTGAAGGCTAGGTCACGAACAATAAGGGATCGTCTGGTACAAGCCAAATTGTTTGCTCGAGTGACAAGGAAAGTTCCGCTTCTCCAAAAACGGCACGTTTTGGCAAGAATTAAGTTTGCCAAAAAGTACTACAACTGGGGTGTAAATAAATGGCACACTGTTTTATGGACGGACGAGTCAAAATTTAATCTTTTTGGCTCAGATGGAAAACAATTGGTACGAAGAACAGAAAATTATGCTTTCGATCCAAGATTTACCAAAAAAAACCGTAAAATTTGGTGGTGGTAATATCATGGTATGGGACTGCTTTTCTGATGCTGGTGCAGGACCTATTCATCTTATAACCGGTAGGATGAATGCTGACGACTACGTAAATATTTTGCGTAGTGTAATGCTTTCATATGCAGAGGAGAATATGTCATTGCGTTGGATCTTCATGCAGGACAATGATCCTAAACACACTGCTAAGAAAACTCAGAAGTGGTTTGGAACCGAAAACATTAATCTGCTCGAATGGCCAGCCCAGTCCCCAGACTTAAACCCTATTGAGAATCTGTGGAAGATTGTAAAAGATGAAGTCGCTAAACATAAGCCGAAGAATAAATCGGACCTATGGAAGGTCGTACGGGATGCTTGGTATGCGATTCCAGTTTCATCTTGCGAAAAATTAGCGTTCTCAAAAGCAAAGGACACGCTACGAAGTACTAAATATTCTGTTTCTTTCACCCGCGTAAATCTGACATAATTTGAAGCGAAATAAAACTTCTCTGGTATTTAATACAAAAAAAATCGTAAGTGCATTTATTTTTTTCGCCATGTGTTAAACACCAATCTAACATATGTAACATAAGTCCTGGGAAATCAAACAATCGGATTTTAAAATGCTCTTCAGGGTATTTTATTCTATTAATAAATTGTTGAAAAATATATTTACAGTACGCTCAATGGACCATTATCTTCGATTTTACGCAGTGTACGGCGAACATGTTGAATCAGGTTCTGGACGGTGTCTATGTCTATTTCTTTCATCTTCCGCTTGATTCGATTAACCAATTGTTGCTCATTGTTAGCTTCCCAGCCATTGTCGTACACCATACGTTTGAGAACACTCCAAAAAATTTGAATTGGACGAGCCTGAGGCACGTTAGGTGGATTGCCCTTTTTCGGTACAAATGGTATGTTTTGCTCAGTTAGCCAATCTAATGTTTTTTTCGCGTAATGACAGCTTGCAAGCTCCGGCCAAAACATGATTTCATCGTCAGCGTGATATTTGTTGATGAATTGCTTCAATTTCGGCAAGCATTGGCTGATATACACGTCAGAATTGACAGCTTTGGCCTTGTTTGAGCGTATCAAAGGCGCCGAGATATCCTTCGATGACATGGCTGCCCACACTAACACCTTTGGCTTATATTTCGATTTGCTGGCATATTAAACATCGTCTGGTGTTGTTTTAATGTAAGCAGTATAGAAACCATCGTTGCCACTCAATTCATGGTGCGAAAACGTGAAGTAAGATTCATCATCCAAAATTATGCACTTTCCATTTGCAAAATGCTCGCGACGAAGTACACGGCAGCATTTTGGTATTTTTTTTTCGAGTTGTTGCTGTGTATATTTTGGTACACGCTGACGTTTCCGATAGATTACGTTATGTTTTCTAAAAATCCGATGGACTGTCATGTTTGAAACCTGAAATTTTCGTGCTAATTTGCGTGTTGATTGGCCAACCTTGTTTTCAGCGCCTGACAGCAGTTTTTTCGTTGTTCTGGCACTCAATTTTGTTGGGCGACCACTTTTCTTTTTATTTTCCGGTTCTTTACCATCACGACAATCTTTCAAAACACGGTATATTGTTGATTTTGATATTGGCTCGTCTTTGAACACGCACTTTCACTTGTACTAAGCCGTCCAAATAGGTTGGCGACTTGTGCTCGAAAATCCAGCTTGTACGACATTTTTAATGGAAACTACTGCGCAATTTGAGTTTGACAGTTCAGTAGGAACACAGATGAACGTGACAAGTACATTGGTTGACATCTGTGTGTTTGTTTATGCTGTCAAATAAACGCCTGAAAGTATTCCCAGGACTTATGTTACACATGTTACGTAAAACTGTCTAGATTTAACTTAAAACGAATATTCACAAATGTTTCTCTATTTCCGTTGTCTTAGTGTTTTTTCCTATCGTTCGATAAAAGCGATAATACTGCTATCGGCACATCGTTCTTTACGCAAAATATCGAAATTGACTTATTTTTTTTCTCCAACACTGTACACTGCGACTTGTTTCTATAGCCGCACACACATTTAAGGTGTAACTTTTAAACCGGGTATAAAACTTTATTTCTTCTTGTAATATGTTTTAAAATAGGATTTGTTTAAGAATGAAATTTAAACTTTAATTGAAAATTTGAAATAGAAAATCATTTTTTGATTCAAATTCATGAAATTGGGCATACTTTCAGCCAAGTACTTTAAAATTTCCATTTCGAATTCCTTCCACGCTTCCGAAACTGCCACTTTAAGCTCAGCAATACTGTTATATTACTTTTTGGTGGCAAAGGTCCGTCAAACTAAGATTCCCCAGATGTTTTCCACAGGATTTAGATCCGGACTACGGGCTGACTACCACAGGAGCTAAATTTTTTCGTCGTTAAACCTGAATTTTGTAGCCGAACTGGTGTGAATGCTGGCATTATCTTGTTGAGACACGATTTTTTTTTTGCGACGATACTTTGCTTTAAACGAAACTAAGAACCTCAATATAGTCCGTCAAGTTCATATTACAAGATGTGAAATCCAAATTAAACTTTCCTGTAGCACTAAATCCATGCCAAACCATTAGACATTCTCCTCAGAAATTACGTCTGGAGAAGTACTCTGGTTCCTTCCAGAGATCCCGCCAATAGCCAGTAAATCCATCGGGACCATCTAGATTGACTTTCTTTTCACCGGAAAAGATCACCTAGAGAGGGGGCGACCCCGGCGTAGTGGTTAACTTCCATACCTCTCACGCCAAAGTCACGAGTTTGAATCTCACCCCTGGACAAGTTACGAAAATGCCCAAAAGCGGTGTTTGAGTGACAACGACGGGAGATGCACCAGCCCAACCAGGCTGAAAATCTCGATAATCAAGAAACAAAAAAACAAAAAAAAAAACAGATCACTTAGAGTTGAAAAACGAACATGTAAACAGTAAAAAATTGAAGAAAATAGTAGTTGGGTTCATCAATTTAAAAAACATGAAATTTACAAAGATTTTACCGTGTCTCACTGTCGTACCATGTTGAGTCTGGCGAATTTTATTCGTTTCTGTTTATGCACAGAGGTCAGATTTGATGCCTTGTTCATTTTTGATCGAATAATGTTCGGACTGGTCTGCAAAGCCTTCCGAATTGTTACTTTACAGACTGGCAAACTGAGAGTAGACTTGATTTTAGAAAGCGATATGGTGGAATTTTAGGCCAATTTCACAATGCTTTGCTTATCCCTCGGTGACAGCTTCGATTTTTTCGGCTTTCGTTTGGTCGTAGAATATTTTTCCGGATCCTTCTAATAATTTCGTGTGACTTTATCCGGTCGGCTGAGTTTACGTCCAATTTCTCGAATTGAAACACCTTTCTGCTTATAGGATTCAAAGCGTTTCCAGCCGAAATGACCTGGAAATGTGAAAACTTATTTTCGATATTTTTTTATTGGAATGAAACCTTGCATACTCTTTTTACTCAGGAGACTGAGCATTTTCCGCGCTAACATAGATTTTTGTAACTCAAGAGTCAGTTTTAAAAAGGGCGTAAGCATTTTGACTAGCACTTCAATTAATAATTTGTAGCTCGAAAACCTTTGGTTGTACAAAAAATAACTGTCTAAGGACAAGTTGTGATCCTAATTGTGAAGGTTGTAAAAAAATATACACTGAGAAAAAAAAATTCGGAAAAAATCGACAATTAACATGAAAAATTATGTTTCTCAAAAATCAATTTTGTGATTTTATTTTTTTATCTTTTGTAGGTGAAAGCTTGAAGTTATTTTGCAATTTCATACAAAAACTTCAGGGTAGAGAAATGTCAGAAAAAAAGTATCTTGAACATTAACTTTTAATGTATTTGTCAAAATTTTTATATTTGCGGGAATAAACGTATTCTGATTATAAAATCTGATTTTTGAAGTATTGTGAAACTTTTCAGCTCTTCGTAAGAGCATCCGTTCTCGAGATACTTGCGATTTAATTTTATCATACTCAAATAATTTTCGAAAATACGACCTTTTCATAAGTTTTTTTTAAGATTCTCCAACAACAATAGTTTCTTTTTCAAAATGTATAATAAATTTACGCATAGAGCTATGGAAGATTATGGACGAGAACGGCTTTCCCGGGAAGCTCACTAGACTGATTAAAGCTACGATGGACGGTGTGCGAAACTGCGTGAAGATTTCGGGCGAACATTCCAGCTCGTTTGAATCACTCCGGGGACTACGTCAAGGTGATGGACTTTCGTGCCTGTTGTTCAACATTGCGCTAGAAGGTGTCATGCGAAGAGCCGGGCTCAACAGCCGGGGTACGATTTTCACTCGATCCGGTCAGTTCGTTTGTTTTGCGGATGACATGAACATTGTCGGCAGAAGATTTGAAACGGTGGCAGAAATGTACACTCGCCTAAAACGCGAAGCTGCGAAAGTCGGACTGGAGGTGAATGTGTCGAAAACAAAGTACATGCTAGCAGGAGGTACCGAGAGCGACAGGGACCGCCTAGGCAGCAGTGTTACGATAGACGGGGATACATTCGAGGTGGTGGAAGAATTCATCTACCTTGGATCCTTGCTTACGGCTGACAACAACAACAGCCGTGAAATCCGAAGACGCATCATCAGTGGAAGTCGTGCCTACTACGGGCTCCAGAAGAACTTGCGGTCAAGAAAGAATCACCCCCGCACTAAATGTACCATGTACAAAACGCTGATAAGACCGGTTGTTCTCTACGGGCACGATACGTGGACGATGCTCGAGGAGGACCTGCAAGCACTTGGTGTTTTCGAACGCCGGGTGCTTAGGACCATCTTTGGCGGCGTACAGGAGGATGGAGTGTGGCGGCGAAGATGGAACCACGAGCTCGCTGAACTCTATGGCGAACCCAGCATTCAGAAGGTCGCGAAGGCTGGATGGATACGGTGGGCAGGGCATGTTGCGAGAATGCCGGACAACAACCCTGCAAAAATGGTGTTCGCCTCGAATCCGGCCGGTACAAGAAGGCGTGGGGCATCAACGAGGTTGGAGAGAGGCAGCCATAGACCGAGTATATTGGCGAAATGTTGTAGATGAAGTCATATCGTAAATACGATGTATGGCTATTTAAATAAAAAAATAATATTAAATTTTACGCTACTTTCTCTTTGACCGCAAGATGATTGAATGAACGGTTTAAATAAAACAGATTATTAACTATAGAAGATGCATAGCGCTACTGTTCGTCTTGTTCTCACACGTGAACATGCTGGGTATATAACTGTCACATATACATAACATAAAAACCCGGAAAAAATATTTTGCCAACGACGTCAGCGCTATGGTTGCTCTACAGTTTATAATCTGTTTTGTTCAAATGTTGGACCAACTTACCGCCTGCCTGAATTTTAAAATCAAAGGCTCTCAGTAGCTTGAAAAACTCGTCCGTTGGGTAGTCCACTGCTGGATATTGTCGATAGTATACCTAGAAATCTCAAACTAACTGTACTTGGTATATAAATTCGTTCCACATCTCGGAAAGTATCAGTTACAAATTTGGTTTTGAGTGTTTAATAATAATTTCAAAATGGAATTCAATATGGTGAAGTGTTGCAAACCCTTTCCTTAAACACGACGCTAAAGCTTCGTAAATTAAACGAAAACATTATTCAAGGGCTAATATTAATGAACTGCCTAATTCCGTTGGATACGTCTGTATCAATCTGTGATTCGTGTCGATAACATTTAAACATAGTGAAATACGCAGTAACTGAATATGATATCGATGAGCAACCACACAACCCCGTTCCGGAGCTTCAACCATCTACAACAAGGTACGCTAAGGAGGAAATACCTTCGGCTGCATCCATCACATCATCTCCTAAAGAAAGTCTAGTATTAGTACACGACACTGAAGAAATCTGCACATTGTAGACGAAATACGTCGTATCTTAAGATAAGAATAAAGGAGGGATAAGATATTTTTTTTGAAAGCTTGCAATAGGAATTTTCCAGAGCGCATAATATCGAGTTGTTTAACAAAGGTATAGGTGGAATCGACGTTTCACCGGTATCATCATCAAAACTGAAGCAGGTTCACTATGCTCGGAGAAAATATTTGAATATTACTGACGGTTTAAACAAATAACAAATAATAACAAATGCAACAGAATTATATGATTGGGCCAATCAGAAAAATAATGATTGCTTGACGAAAATGTCATTTTGTTATGTATCTTATGAAGACTATGAACAGGGAGTTACAGAATGGAGCAATATCTCTCAGCCAACTAAAATGATTACTGGTACACAAAAATATCACTCTTTTGTTCCGCGTTCAGAACATCAGATAGAGGCAAAATTGTTTTCAAATGATGTAGCATCAATCCTTCTCTAAACTAATCTAAATGTAGAAACAATATATCAGTGCCAACATTTGATTAGGGCGAATCTGCTTTTGTAAACAAACACTTTGTCTGAGAATTTATCGGAAGTTGAATACAATTTCTTCAAATTAAATATATCAGCGGATAGAGATAAAGCTCCTCTTCCTTAAAGAGTGCTTGATTTGTATTTGTGACCTTTTGGTCAAGAGAAAATGACCACGAAAGCCATTGTTTACAAAAGCAGATACGCCATTATTTAATGTTGGTGCTGATATGTACTTTAGTATGCGCATAATAAATTGGAAATACAAGTAAACTAAATTATAAGAAAAGTTGTTTCAATCATTTTTCTCCATTTTCTTATGCTGTTTATAGAATCGTCTTGCTGGAAAAGGCCGTATTTTCTGCTGGAAATTTAGTGCAACATTGAAACACGTTTATTTTGGCCAATAGTTGAGATTTTATAAATGCTTTAGAAGTTGACCTTAGAGACACTTTTTTCACTTCAGATCTTTACACCCTGAAGTTTTCTCCAAAACTGACGTTTGAGCTTCAAGTTTGTACACACAATGTATAAAGTACAATAAGAAGCAAAATAGGCATATGTTAAACGAAAATTTTAAAAATACTGTTTGAACCATTTTACCCCATATCTTTTGAATCCCATCGTTCATCCAATCGTCTTGCTGTCAAAGAGAGAGATGTAGGAAACTTAACAAACACTTCAAAAAACGTTTTGTTATTACTGGAGAAACGCGAATAAATTTTGAAAAGGTCGTATTTTCGAATATTATTCGAGTATGTTAAAATTAAATCGCAAATATCTCGAGAACGGGTGCTCCTACGAAGATTATCATCGAGAGCTGAAAAGTTTCAAAATTCGGATTATATAATCAGAATACGTATATTCCCGCAAATATAATTTTTTTGAGAAATACGCTAAAAGTTGATGAAGTTTTTGTTTGAAATTGCGTAATAACTTCAAGTTTATAAAGGCAAAAAATAAAAAAAAAACAAAAAAACTGTTTTTGAGATATGTATATAAATTTTAATGTTTATTTTTAATTTTTTTCCGATTTTTTTTCAGTGTATACTTTTTTCACATTTTTGACACATAGCGCCACAACTTGTTCTGAGGCAGTTTTTTTGTGCAACCAAAGGTTTTCGGGCTACAAATTATTAATTGAAGTGCCATTCAAAATGTTTACGCCCTCTTTAATACTGACACTTGAGTGAAACATTTTTTTGCATCAGTGGAAAAAACTTACTTTTGTGGATAAAACATGTGAAAAAATGTTCAATTAAATCGGAGACACTCAAAGTTGGTCGGTAGGTCATTTCGGCTGGAAACGCTCTTCAGTCATTCCGTTCACTTTTTCACTCAAAACACTTCCTCTCGGCATTTTTAAGCAATTTTAGCAGGATTAACATTATAAAATTCTACAAACTAAAGCAATACCTTATTCGCGGCTATAGAAAATGCACGCTCAAATTGATGAAAACACCTTTATTTGACAACTGTAGCACAAATACTATCAAAATACAGTATGCAAAAAACATAAGTTTCTCTTATACAAACAGACACACATCGTTGTATCCATCGATTGCACCACGAACATCGCAAGGTGTGTAACATTAGGGGTTGCGGCTAAAAAACTAGTCACAGTGTATATTACAATTCAAAAGTCCACATTTTTAAGACAAACGAAAAACAATTTGAAGACTGGTGAAGCTCTTATAAAGAGTTGCCCAGTTAGAATTGGAACATAGACTTATGCGCATATTTCGGATATACATTAACAAAATAGTTTTCTGTTTTAACTAAAATGTTCGACTTTATGTTAACGTTTCATCAACCAGCGCACATTATTCTCATCCATCGTTTTGGCAATCTTATTCCATTTGGTTCTCAATTCATTGATGCTTTTGACGACAACGGCCATTCACCTTCAGCTTCCTCTTCATAATAGCCCAAAATCTCTCTATCGGTCTGAGCTGGGGACAGTTTGGTAGGTTGAGTTCTTTCGGTATAAACTGAATCCCGTTGGTTTCATACCACTGTAGCACTGTTTTACTGTAATGACAGCTTGCAAGATCTGGCAAATACATGACAGGTTTATTGTGGGATCTGATAAATGGCAATATTTGCTTTTGGAGACATTCCGTTCTGTACAGCTCTGAATTTAATGTTTTATCAGTGATTACCTTGGTCTTTCTACCGCAGCCTTGCCAAATCATGTATTTAGGTGCAAATTTATCTGCAAACACAAACTTGAATTTGGCAGGAACATCTCCCCGGTAGCTGTTTGAAATCGGTCTTTACATAGGTTTCATCATCCATGAGGATACAGACATTGAATTTTGTCAACACCTAATCATACCGTTTTCTTGCACGGATTCTGGCCACATTGTTCTGCTTTTGATCCCTATTTGGTTGCCTACAGGCAGGGTATGATTTGAAGCCTTATCGGAGACGAATCCGTACTGCGTGCGGCGTGAAACTTTTTGGCCAAATCGCGGTCTGAGATGTTTTTGATGACTTTGTTCAGCAGTTCACGGTTGACAGTACCCGCCCGACGCTTGCTTTGAGGCTTTCGATCCGTCGACAATGTTTCTCTGTACTTTTTCAAAACATTCCATACGGTATTTCGGGGGAAAACTTAACACTTTAGCAAGTTTTGGCTCAGACCACCCTATTTACAAAACTACCATGAAATTTCATTCAAATTTACTACGATTATGGTACAACCTTCAACATTATTATATATTTGACATTACTGATATATTTGACAGACCGCATATTGATATCAACCGCACCATGGTTGATCTAATCGCAGGCATGGTAAAATCAAACGCATTTAATATAGTCATGTGAAAATTGTTGGTGTTTGCGCTTAATTTAACCCTCGAAATGGTAGTTTCTATTGCGGTTTTATTTTGCGTGTACTGACCATCAAGCCTGCGTTACTCGTTATTGGTCACGGGTTTTATTTGGTGAAAAATCAGCTCACGAATGTTACGCAAGTAACATGCAAACTCATCATAGCACATCGATCTATTCGTACTCACTTGCGCTGTCGGAACAGCGCTTCTCAAACCAATTAAGTGCTTAACTGCCGCTTATCTTCAATGGACAATCATCGATTCTTTCGCGAGCGCGCCAATGCAATTAATGCTGACAGAGCGAGAAAGAAGCTGGTATTCCAGATGCTGTGTGAGCAACTTCAATGTTTCTGTTTCAAGTTTAACCAGTTTTTCGTTGCCATCCTGGGGCGGAACGAGGGAGGACCAACCATCAACACAGACGACAACGACAATCGTCTAGGCTTCGAAGAAAACGGGATCTCGTTGCGGCAAAGAATGACAGTCCCGCGTCTATGGGAAGGCAAAATATCTCGTCTAACGCATTATTACATAAAAATGTCCATAAATAAATAAATAAATATAAGTAATGGCAGCTGCAAACTCTAAACACGGAGAAAGCTTACGCCTGCGGTAGAAGTTCACCTAGGCAACCGATCGACGAAAAAATATTTTATTCCTGCTCATAAATATCGTTATGTTAGTTCAAGGAAAACCCGTTCACCGCGCTGGATGGTTGGGATTGGGAATTGCTGTTCTATGTGCAGAAATTAAATCACGATCGTCATTTGTGAGCTGTGGCAACCTAGGTTTTGCAGAGGAAGAGTGATACGTGTTCATAACCTCCATTAAATAGGAATCATAAGTAAGCGCGAAGCTCTGTGATTCCGTTTTAATTACATCGCTTTAACATCTGTTCTCTGCGTAGGAATTTACCTCAACATCCTGTCGTTTGCCATTGTGGTAAAGGCTTCTGAAAACTATTCTCACACTTTTTAAATGCCATTTTCTCTTGCATGATTTTCTACGGTTCGTAGAAGTCAGTGCTCCAGATGCAATTCCACAATCATTAATTGAAACTAATCAATTGCAATGGGAATTCTCACCTCTTACAAATTAACTATGGCCCACCTTCTGATTTGCTTGAGATTTTCATATAAATACAAAAAGGTCAAAACTAAAAATTTCCATCCGACCTCGTGATCGTGATAGGCAACTGTAGTATCACGGCTCTGAGACCAAAAAACGAAGCGACCCAACAGGTTATGGCCCAGGCATGCCAAGTGTATCCATGTATCCTCCACTATATGTGCAGCATCAAGGGCGAGATCTGAATTTAGTAATGAAGCATAATGATAGCCTTGGTCGAGCATTAATTCATCGAATCCCGAGAACAGTTCGTACTGCGGACGATATCTCCCAGATGAAGAAGCACGCATTGCATCCAGGGGGGCTTGGTTTGGGCT